>NBNE01000707.1:0-18197 GCA_002215365.1 Phytophthora megakarya | reverse complement strand
CAAAACTTCCTTAAGTGCGAAAGAAGGCTTCAGCTTTTGTCCTTAACATAAAAAGTCTAGGACAAACAAATCGTACTTAGTAAAGGATCTCGGGAGCTCTCAAAGGGAAACTTCTACTACAACTTCCGCGCGCGCAGATTAGCAGGGGAAGGCCACTTCCTGAGAGCCATGTCAGCAACTGACAGCTCCCCTGGAGCACTACCTGAAGTTGAGCAAAGTATTCCCACATCGTGGGAATACATTGATGATGACAACACAGAGATACGAGTGGATTATGTCGAAGAGTTTCTGCTACGCAAAGCGCGTACCGAGAGCGACGTTGTTATCCGACGTTTACGAAGGCGTATGACAGTTGGATCAGTGCCTGAGACGAGGCCTATTGGCGTTGTTGAGGTGCTGAATATCTGGCTGGACGATTCAATCCTCTCTGCAATACGGAACTTTGTAAACTCTAGCCTTCCATCGTCAGATATCGTGTCAACAGCGGACATCTTACGATTTATTGAAGTTGAACTCTGGTTAAGCTTTTACTCGACCACACCAACCGCGTTTTTTGATCGTGAAAACAGTGAACTGTATCCACCAGCTTGGACGTCGATGCCTCGGTCTCAATACATGGCTATTTTAACAGCTATGGGTAAGTCAAGTGGAATCAGTGAAGATACAGAGAACCAGTGGGAAGCGCCGTTGAGTTATGACCGTGAATTGACCCATATTGCTGAGCTTATTCGCCGTCAGTGCGCTGGTATTGGATTTGTCGAGCGAGAGACAATTGCTTCACTTGATGATGACATGCTTCGCTTGCGCTCAACGCTCGTCGACGATATAGGACTAGCCCACGTACGAAATCCTAAAAAAGGGTAAGATTGTACGTCTTTATCCTTCTCTACCATGCATCTTTACTAACTAATTATGCTGCTGTTCGGTCAGTTATGGTCCCGTTCAACATGGAATCGTTTCGCTGACAACTGGAATTTTTCTTGGAGGACACATCGCAGCTCGTGGAGAATCTACCATTGATATTGTGAAGATTTTGCAGCGATCTCTGTGTGGGGCTTCTACCGAGAGTCAAATTCAGCTCCCTGGTATAGTTCACGCGTTAGACAGAGGTTACCAGTCAGATGTGATCAACCAACACGTTCACAGTATTGGTGGGAAAGTTGTGGGAACGCACAAAAGAACTACAAAATTTCCGTTTACCTACGGTAAACCTGCCAACCGTGCCCAGAAAGCAATTGAATTGACAGGTGAAAAGGCTGCTTACTGGGCTTCTAAAAAGCTTTCAAACGTCAACCGGGCTTCGCCAATTGCTCGTGCATATGCACTGGGATATCGCTCAGGGCTTGGTAGCGTTACGCTATGTTACACTACCGATCGCACGTTTGGACCTGGCAAGTGGAGTTATGTTTGTCGCCAAAAGGATTCGCCTTCCACGGTAACGCCAGCGGAAACATTTTTTTTGGAATTTGAACGAGGCGTACGTGTACTCACGGAGACTCAGCGTACGGCAGATTGGTTTTTGCTAAGAAAGTTTCGAGCTACTGGATCTGTCGTCAGCAAGATATTTCATCAAATCGCTAGTGCTACACCGGACCCTCGCATTTTCCGTGACCCTGTGACCGACCCCGACGTCCAGTTCGCTGCGATGCTGCTCTCAATGCCACTGAATTCGCAACCTATGGCTCCTTTAGTTGCAATTTCATCTATCGATTTAGAAAGCAAGACACTCGAAGAATTAAAATCGCTGTGCAGAGATCGAGGGTTGGCGGTATCAGGCAGCAAACCTGTGCTAAAGGATCGCCTAAAGAGCTTCGACGGCATTGATAATGGATCAAGAAGAGCTTCGATGAAAGGAGAGATTTTGTCGGCATGGTTTATGAAACCAATTTCTTCTTCAGCGATGAAAATAGGTTCTCACAATGAACCTCAAATTGCTGCGCACGTGAAACCCTTTATAGCAGCTCATTCGCACTTCAAAGTGGATGCATTGAAGTCGTATGGACTTCTATGCCAGTAAGTGATCAGAACTATTTCTTTACATAGTGATATTAATTATCGTTCTCCTTCGTAGCCGCGAAATGCCGTTTGCCGCTTTCTCACCTGATGACATCGCCGTGATTACCTCTCCTACTCGTCCGCAATTTTATGCAGTGTTGGAATACAAAACACGAGTAACTGAAGCAACTCAACAGCGGGAACAATTGTTAGCAGAAACACACGGAATATTCTCATCGGTTCGTCTACTTGAGAACGGAAATGCCCCTGACTTTAAGTCCCAAATTCCGGATGGAAGCTATCGATGCCAAATTCTTCACAACATTGTGTGTGGCCAAGTGAGTGATGGATTTCTCGTTTTTGCTACACAATCGCGAATTATTCGCGTTGTTCACGTGTTTGTTGAAGCCTCTGTTGCTGCAACGTATCGAATGGCGATGAAAGTTATTTGCGATGCGTACATGCACTGGGTTTACGACGAATCGGCATTGACACCTTATTTTTCATTGGATGAACTGGGCACACGAGTTGACCTTCACACATTAGAACAAAATCTAGCAATGTGGAGATCTCTAAATAGGATTATTGAAGAGAGAGGGCGACCACTTCCAGCCGCGAAGCATATCATTCCGTCGCTTATATCGCTATGGAATCGTGTGAAAGGTGGTATCGATGTTTACTCTCGATACCTCAAGAACGTGAAGTCCCGTCATATTGCACTACCACCTACGGCAGCGATTGTGCTGCGTATTTGTATGACATTGGTCTACAATGCGTATCAATCCTTGCAACTTGTGGAGGTACAGTCATATCAATCTACCGTGAGTTGTTGTTATAGTTGCTCACAGAGTCGCTTGTATTATGTGCTCAGGCTCAATCATTCTTGAAGAACATCGTCAGCTGCACGACGTACACTTCGTATCAACATTACAAGCAGCAGTTACCGAGTTTTGCGTCGTTTTGCCGGGACGCAGCAAAATCATTGGCGACAACAGCACCACCTAATTGTATCACGAACGCTGACAATGTTGAGCAAGAAGAGAATGACGATGAAGCTCAGCAGCGCAGTCAAGGTATTCGCTATCGTAAGCGAGTATTCTTTAATTCTGATCCGGATCTCAAACGCCTCCGTTTGTCCAAGCGTGTTCAACACGAACAGGTGCAGTAAGGAATGCAACACTCTAATGTAGCACTAACGGGCGTGTTTGTATATGTTCAGGTTCAGATTGAAGACAATATGCAACACTGTTGTGTAGTTTGTTGCTCACTCAATCACGACGTTGAGAATACTGGCCACTGCCGTAAAGGCTTCAAAACTCGATTCAAGTGCAACCAATGCGCTGTAGCGCTCTGCCGTACCCCTCGGTGGGATGACGAGTTATCGTGTTTCACAAAGTTTCACAACGAGAAGGAGCTTGTGAACCCTTGTGAAGTGTCGGAACATCTACGTAGTACACGTAAAAACGACAATCGCGCTCCACCTCCATCACGAAAGAGACAACGTTCGCCACTCAACATCCCCAATAATCGCTCTTCAAGTACCAGCGTGCAACTACACCAGCGTCGCAGATCCCTGCGCTCTCGTCCAATACGTTAACAACGACGTACATATTTGTCCTTGACAAAAGGACAATTTTTTGTCCTAACTTTAAGGACAAAAAGGAGAGAGCTCTCTCATTCGAACACCAAACTTTTCCAATGCAGCGCATGCCACATTTTCGTCAGGATAGATTTACATTGATATGTCGGGTGAATTGGTGTGTGTTGGTTACTGTTTATTGAAGGTTTTGTGTGGGGGGCTCTGGTGCTCTCAATACCAGCTCCTAACAAATGGTCCTAGTTTTTGTCCTTAAGTATTCACATGTTGGGGTTAAAGTATTTATATTAACTGATTTATTTTCGTGCCTAGACGGAGGCGTTGACGATCATAACTTTTGGCGCGCTCTCATAGTCGCCAACCAATATACACCGAGCTGTTATTGACACACAGGTCACAACCTATTTTGCTACAAACCCCCAAGCCCCACCCGCCATACCACGCCCCCCTCACGACCTCGCCCTTTCGCCGCAAATCAAATTTGCCGTCGCGCTGTACCTTGCGCAACAGTCTGTCGATGGCAGCCTTTTTTCGAGGTAACATTGTCACAGCTGCAGCAGGCTTTTGTTGGCACCGTCACACCATTCGCAAAGTGTGGTGGCAACGCAATGACATCACGGCGCTTCTGGGGTTCGCCTACAGCATCCATCATCTCCACGACGACTTACCGATGCCGAAGTGATGGAGCAGATTCGCTCTGTCCCTCTCTGTCAGTGACAAAGCTGATGTTCACTAACAAACATGTCGAATACAACGTTAATTCGCTATTTGAAGCGTAACATCATCCACAGGGAAATATCCCGCGTCCTCCCGACATTGACACCTGCACACGAAACAAGACGTTTGTCGTGAGCTCTTGCTCTTGTTGAGTGCCACATAGGTACATTTCTATTGTTTTTTATAATTATTGATATCCATTTAACTAACAATTATGCTATTTTCTTTCAATTTTATAGGAACCAATATGCGTCGTGTATGACACGGTATATCTTGATGAGAAATGATTTAGCTTCTACAATGCAAACAGCAAGTACTATCTATCTAAAGATGAAGACGTACCTTATCACTCTTGCAACAACAAAGGCTGCATTGGTAAGGTGAAGTTCTTGGCTCCAGTAGCCACACTCGATACAACTTTGCAAAGAAGTGTTATTTTGATGGCAAAATAGGCATTTGGCCTATTGTGGAGCATGACGTAGCCCACTGAGCATCCAAGAACAGAACCAAAGAAACTACAATCAATAATAACATCGCAATGCCACGCACTGTGTATACTAAGACGCTAAGGGGGAAATTGTTGCCTGTCATTCGGAAAAAGTGGCTTGGTAAGTCGCTTAGTTGCTGTATTGTTGCTTTACTAATGAATGTTGCACTCATGTTGCTCAATGTTGCTGATCTGTTGGAGGTAGAAAGACATCTACAATTAGGGTGCAGCAGGATAACGCTGGGCCCCATGTACTTGAAGCCAATGCATATTTTTTGAGGACTGTAAGGGTGCCGGCTTGCTTAACTTGTTGTGGTATTTGCTGGGCCGTCCGCCATACATGTCGTGTTTGCTAAAGAGCCAGATTGCTGTTTACCCTGCTACAGTTGCTCTCTTTTTGAATTTGATTATTGTGTTGACTAACTTTGACCTGTAACCACTTCCAAATTTGACGGCCACTGCTCAGGACCCTCAAGATCCAGAACAGTCAAAGGACAGCAACACATTACGCAGGGCAGAGTAGTTGGAAGGCCTAAAACCCCCTGGCATACAAACTTAAGTGATTCGAAGGGTCGCTTTGCAGTGTATGGTGGGGAAGAAGAGCATGGTTGCAACGTGCGATAGTGTAGGGAGGAAGGAAGACCGCGCTGAGGAAGACAGCACGGGTCAGGAGAAACCAACCGAGTAGTGGGTAGCATTTCGGGGCAAGGGAAAACGAAAACAGAAGAACATGGAATCTAAGAAAGCCCAGGCCAACGCCCACACGACCACACAAAGTGTCAGGAAACTATCGCCGAAGAGAGTAGGGACAGCGGCAAGAAACCCTGGAGGATACTACAGAGGGTCACGAAAGCAGTGGGTAGCAGACAGCGGAGACGGTAAACTCGTTTTCGCTCAATTGAGACGTTACTTGGCTACAGAAGTGCCAACCGCCTATCTCATTCAGACAGTAATGAGACTAAAAGCCTTAGCTAAAGAAAGAAGGTTTCAAAGTTACAAGATCAACTAGCTGAAGACGACAGGGAGGAAGAAAGTGACATGGAACTCCGGGAGCAGTGGATGGATTTACCGGATGCGGAGGATACGGAACAGTACCAGGAAATACTCAGCGACTGGGACCTGGCTAACGAGGAGCACGGGCAACGACTATGTAGTTTGCTAACGGAGTGGATTGTGGCGAAACGTTTGACCCAGCAGGAAATGGAGACAAGACTGCAATTCATGCACTTTGATGAGGACCTTTCAAGCGGTCAGGATGACGACTGGGAAAATGACGCTTCAATTGTTTCGTATAGAGGTGCTGTCGTGAAGGGACTAACGACTGACGCCCCGATACAGCACTCCGTGGAGCATGAGCGTCTACTCCTGCTATGTATGACACCGATGCCAGCCTTAACGCAACTTCGCGACCGTACAGCGGATGAAGACGAAGCAATTCGATTAATACTAAACCAAGAGATAGAAGTCCCTTTCACTCCGTTATTCTTGGGCTAATCGATGGACGCGTATGAATTGGCATGCTTCACGGATATGATGCTCGCCATCGAATACCCACTATATGCACATTTGGCCCCGGTCAGAGAGCCCCCGAGAATGTCTCCAAGGCAGCTATATTGGCGCAAATTGCAGTAGGTGAAGAAGCAACAGTGGCACAGAAGCTAGAAACGGACATCTTCAAGAGGACAATTTCCTGGATCACCGTTGGAAAGGACACGAGGGTGATAACAATCACATTTAAAGAGAAATTAGAGGCCAAGCGGTGGGTTAATTGGAAAATGCCCATTGCCAATAGGCTCCTTACCTTAGTCGACTATGAAGCACAAAAAGACAAGGCACGGGAGACGTATGAGGTGGTCAAGCTCGACTATTACTCTCTCACGCTCGCAGCAAGAAAGGGACCCTTCTCCTCCAGATATATGTATTGTTTGCTCACTGATAGCTTAGGCCTGCACGTGCAAACACTCAACCACAGCTTTGATAAGGAGCGTGGAATGAACAATAAGCAATGAGTAGCGCACATGAAACAGAACAAATGTCCGGAGCAGCTAAAGAACAAAGAATTCATCGTGGTTGGTGACATGGAAGTCGTTCTACACCATCGTGAAGTCTATGTTAACTAGACTTGTGTGTGATGTTGTTCGCCGGAACACCCTAATAAATACTGTAAGCTGACCACGGCGGAAGTTGAATCTGCAAAGAAATCTCACGTGCTAAAGGTGAAGGGGACACTTCCATCTCTAAACGGTCAACCCAACCGCGCCTATAATGGGGGAAACACCCGACAACCCTCGACGAACTAAGGAAGTTCTTGAAAAAACTCGAAGTTAGAGTGCAAGAGCAGGGAACGAAAGAACAACAGCTCGTCTCTTCCTGCTGCATTCGCATCGAAGCAACAGCAAGACACAGAAAAACAATTCTTGCACAGGAGTGTATTCAACAGAAGCGGAGAGGATTGCAACTACGTGCAGAGAGACAACAGCAGCAACCGCGACCTGACCAATGGGAGGAGAACAATGCGACTGCCGATTCGGACAGAGATGTGAACGTAACTTTACAGCGGTATCACGGATCATGGAGTGTCGAGGACCAAGATGACCCCATGTACAAGAACGAGCATCCAGGACAACACCTGGATGGTGTTTTCAGGGAACATGCTGAAGAAGCCATGGAATTAAAAATGCCAATGGACAATATCGATGTTCGGTATGGGCAGGCACATCGCGGAGTTTGTGCAACGTTCAGTGTTATGGAGGCAAAACAAGAGCCGATGGACTTCAGAGGTCGATCCCCGACAAGGAAATTGGTTTGTTCCAGTTGCAAAATGCAGACGAAGGCCCCAATTGGACTCAGCTCTTACAGGGAAATATTGTAAAGGCAGTGGCAAGGGAACTCTCAGGAGGATCCAAATCACCCTCGCGCAGTGCACAAAATTTACGAAAGCAAGCCAGGAATGACAAGCCAGAAGTGCGCACGTCTGCTACAGACGCGGGTATGAGAATTGATGGAAGCAGGGCCCCACAACCGACATCACCCGCCACGGAAGCGGGAGGGGCAGGAAAACAGGCGAGACAGAAGTTCATGCACCAATTTTACGCTTCCTCATGTGCTATCTCGGAGGACAAGAGGGAGATTAAGGCGGACGGGAAAGAGGAATCACCGGTAAGCCCCATCACAGGAGTTGTTAAAGCAACAGGACAATAGGAGAGTTGGACAAAGAACATGGATATGAGACATCTACCGCTCCCGATGACTATGAGATTACTGGTGGCACAGCACCAACTGATTTTGGTGTTCCTCTGGAGACTTGGTTAGCCATTCTGGGAGGGACTATGACGGACGTAACTGGAACTGGGCACTGCGGGTGGCTATCGTTCTATGCTGCCTTGGTAAACGCAGGCACGGGCCAACTGGAACCTACCCAAGAAGTCGCTGTGGCAGCCACGACACTAAAGAGAGAAGACATTAATGGCATGTTGACCAACCTGGCAGATGAGTGTCAATTAATGCCACATGAGGTGGATGCGGAGCTGCACTCAGCAGAAATTAAGTTATCCCACGACAGCACAAGGGAAGAGAAAATCTGGGCCTTTGCAGAGTTCTACGCGTCGCTGAGGGAGGGATCAATGCAGAGGTCTGTGCCAGTAGATTGCTAGTACAACCCCACGTAGCTCAAGACTATGTCCATGCATGCTCGTGAAGCAATATATGTACTTGATGTACAAAGCGATGGCGGAGCCAGAGCGCCAATGTGTGCTTACAAGGACATGGAACTGAAGAATGAAGAATTCATAGAAACCGGAACTCAAAAGTTACTCCCAACTCCAACGGCAATGTGCTTACTTCAAGACCTCGTGGGTGTAGGGACCTTGCCTCTGGCTCTGATTCTAAGGTGGACAGCATCAGGAAACCACTTCCAGGCTGTGACATACGACGCGGAGTGCCATACTGAGTACTTGTTGCATTACGAAGGATACGCTGCAACACGGAATGATATGTTAGCCAAACATGGCTGCAACAAGTTGGACGCCCAGCCGTATGATCGCATCAAGACAACACGAGCAGCGGCTAGAGCACCAAAGTCACTACGAAAAGCAGCAAAACAATCGAGACGAAAAATGGAGAATGCCGACGTTAACGATGGCGGCGGACGTGATCCTCAACATCATTTGTTTCCACAGCAGCAAGAGGTACAACCGAAGGAGGGGTATAAGGAAGACGGAGATTCTTCCCTACGTGTGGCCTCTACAATGGATTCTACTCCAAGGGCCGTGGCGGGGAGTACAGTGACGAAAAGAGGACGTGAGATGGAGAGCAATTATCAATAGTATGGTGGGTACTCTACATATAACACAGACCGCGGAGAGGAGGCAAAGACAACAAGATACTACACAAGCTCGTATGCTGCTGTTTTACAAGAAAATATCACACAAAGAATATATCAGGAGCACACAAAACGATGTTAGGGCGCTGAGGCGCACGGTGGAGAGAAGGAGGAAGAGTGAAAGTAAGAAACGGAGACCTGACTTACGGCGACAGCATCGCGACGATGAAACGATAGGAATGCTGACAGCCAATGTGAGGAGTTTGGCAACCCACGTACGGAAACTTGGGAGCTACTTACAAGAATTCAAGGAGTAACATGATAGGGGACTGAAAGATGTGATCTTTTTACAGGAAACACATCTATATCAGAGCGAGATCGGGGAAGCGGAAGGCCAACACGCTGCAATGTAGGGATTCAAGAAGGCAGCTGCCAGAAACTTGTCCTTCTGGTCATCGGGGAATGCCAGGAGGGCAGGCGTGGCCATACTTATCAACTCATACGGGATGGTCAGCATGGTGCAGCCATGGGAGGAAACACGATGGACAGAACATCTAATAATGCTCACGGCCATCATAAAAGGAATGAAGTTTTTACTGCTGAATGTATATGCACCAACCGAGGGGGCAGAACGAGCTGCCTTTTACCACAAACTATGCCAAGTATCGTTCCCTAGAGACGCTAACGTTATATACGGACGAGATTTTAATTGCATTTTGAGGAAGAAGGCTGATCGGCAAAGCAATAAGACGCGAGCAGATCATGGTACCAAGGAATTACAGCGGATGCTAGATCATCACTCATGGATTGATGCGAATCTCCTTACTGATGTGGAGGAGGCTAGCGCAGCCAAGTTTGCTAACGATCACCATACATACAAATACTTGACAGAGACTGGATCCGTCGGTACAGCGCGCGTGGATCGATAGTACATTGAATCAAAGAATAGAAGGAGCATAAGAAGCGTTACAGTAGCAGAGGCGGCATGTGCGTCTGACCACAGGACGGTGTTGCTCGAACTCCACCCCCCTTCGGGCCAAATCCGACTTCGAAGAAAGAGAAAATCTACCCAGTCCCGGAATTTGTCAGGGCTGCGGCTAGTAGCTTTATCAGAAGGAGACTCGACGACATTGATGATAAAACCAACGAGAACAATGGGCAACATGTGCAGAGTGAATGGGGAGCATTCAAAAGTAGCATTAAACAGGATCTCAATTCACTCACTAGAGATGCGAGGCAAAGGACCAACAGATGTTTCAGACACAAAATACGGAAACTGAAGAAACAGTTAGAGCGGTGCGCTTTCACGGCTTCAGATCCGGTTCATATGAGGACGAGAATTCTCTCGCAGATACGGCAAGTGCAGGAGGCGAGGCGAGCACTCAGAAGACGAGCTTTGGTATATAAATCACGATGGACCACAAACACTCCGACGAGGTTTTTCTTCAAGAGAATCTGCACCAAGTTCAGCGATCCGGTTATACCTACCCTGCAGCAGACAGTCAATTACCTCCAGCGAGATGAACACCAAAATTCGGATATATTAGCAGACTCCTGGACGGATATATTGAATAGAGTTCAATGCGACCAAAAGAACGTAAAATCTCTCGTCGGGAGGCACGCAGAGAATTGGTCAAAAGGGGGAATACTTAGATGCGGCGGTCACAGAAGAAGAAGTCACAGATGCAATCATAGAGTGCAAGAGAGGTAAGGCATGTTGACCCGATTTCTTGGGTAACGACTGGTACTGGGATTACAGCGAGCGCGTGACCCCAATCCTGACCAAATTGTACAATGCTTGTATGGACTCAGGACAAGTACCGACTAGTTTTCTCGAATCCCATATTTTCAGTATCAGTAAGGGCGGTGATCCGACCAATCCTCTCAACTACAGACCGATAGCTTTGCTGAATTGTGACTACAAAATCTTCACTCGGATACTGGCACGCAGAATGCGAAGTTACTTGCCGAAAATGGTCCATGATACGCAGTTCGGGTTTGTGCCAAAGAGGACCATCCACGGAGCTATTGATCTCTTTGAGGCAGCCAACGTTGCGGTGAAAGCTGCGGACACGGACGAGATGCAGAATGCGCAGGTACTGATGCTAGACTTTGCTAAGGCCTACGATTCATTGAGCCGACACTTCATGCTGGAGGTGCTGCAAGCTAAAGGTATACCGCCCAAATACTGCCGAGTCATCAGGTCAATACACGAGGGCACTACAGCACGTTTCAAGGCAAATGGAGACTTGTCACGAGCAATTACGGTGACTAGCGGAATAAGGCAAGAATTCCCACTCGCCCCTCTCCTCTTCATCGTAGCGGTAGACTCACTATATGATGAAATAGAGTCTAATCCAATTCTACGTGGAATCACTTTCGAGAACCAGCAGGACAAACCCCCTGAAGCTGCTGACCGGAACGAGGCATCTACCCTGACAATCGTGGGCTATGCAGATGATACGGCGACTTACATCACCAATGCTGAGTTGTAGAAAGAGGCCCTTCGAACTGTTGGGATCTTTTTAGCGGCATCAGGGCTGAGACTAAACGTCTCGAAGTCAGTTGCGATCAACCTAAGTACAGGGAGAGGTGAGCACTCCCTACACGAAGAAGGGAAGAACGTCAGAGAAGTTAACCGTGGCAGATACCTAGGGCACTACGCTGGAACGGGTGATACGACGGAGGAGTCATGGCGGCAGGCATTAGTTGCTATCCGGAAACGATTGGCCATGGCAGAAGTGAAGACCAATACAGCCCAACAAAGGGCTATGATTGCCGCGTCAATTGTCATCCCAAAGCTACTGTACGTGGCACGGCATGCTTGGCCTGCCGAAGAACAGTGGAAGACGACGGACAGGTGCATTAGAAATGTCGTATGGAACTCAGCTTTCGTTGACCCGGGTCCAACTTGGCGACAGAGTTGATAGCTCTACGTGCCGACGCGGGCGGAAAATGGACGGTGGAACGCAACAAATTTGCCAAAGTGGCGGGAGACATTCTCCAGAGACGAGACGTAGGAATAGTGGAGCATGCGAGTCCGCTTAGCGCGTACCCAAAACGACAGGTGGAGAATTCACTTTGGACCACAGGTCGTTGATGGATTGCGTACGCGCTAAATGATGCAGGGACCCATGTTGAGGTCGAGACTGCAGAAGGAAGACCAATGCGATCCAAATTAAGACACAGTAATGGACTAAGGACACGGTGGACAGAGACTGGATTGGTGATGGAATGTGAAGGGATACTGCGAGTCGAAGTAAAAGCATACAGGAAAACTAGACGAGAGCGACGGAATTTTCAAACCACGACGCTATCCAGCACCTCTCACTCAGGGAAATAAAACTATGGACTGGAACAGGGGACCTTATGCAGTGGAGCAGCATGCAGAAAATCGTCACTGAGGGAAGAACAAAGAAACTAGCTGACCTCATGAAAATTACCACAGGAGACAACGGGGTAGTAACCTTCTGGCCTACGTCACTAAGCTTACCGTTAACAGGAGTACAAGCGCAGATGTGGGCCTCTCTGTTTATGCATCGTACCCTGAGCTGGGCGCAGCACGCCGAGCAGACACCTGGCTGGACGTGCATCACACGGTACCGGACAAGCATCATGGTTTTGAGGTGCCACGCCCAAATTCGAAGACGCTGTATAGTTCTTGGGGTGCACAGTCAACGGAAACATCGATGTAGGAATGAAGGGAGCTGTCGCTGCTGTCTTGGAAATCGAGCAGAAAGCTGTCTGGATCTCACCGCACCCGTGGGTAACAAGGTTACGGTCATTATGGACGGGTAAACGGAGGTGACCCCAGACCAGCAAGCGATACCAGTCCATGATTAAGAGCGTGAGGAGAAAGAAAGCACTGGCCGTTATAATGCGGGTTCAAAACAAATGGCAACAGATTAACCCAGAAATGGCCAAGACACTGGAAAGCTTAACCTGGAAGCGACTGCAGAATTTGGAAGGTATCTCTGCCTACCAGGCTCAAACATTTTGGCGACTTAAAGCGCGGGAACTAAGAGTGTGGGAGGGCAAGGAGAAGCGGCATCAATGTCCAGAGCCAGGCTGCGATGCAAGGGGACGCGACAAAATCGAGCATTTGGTGTGGCATTGCACAGCAGCCAAGGCTCTGTGGAGGTGTCTTTTTGAAATGTGGCGATACGACCTCAGTGCTAATGTATGTACAGAAAAAAATTACCGCATGCCTTCGGAATGAAGGAGGATATGCTACCGAGCTGGATCATAGAGTGGGGACAGCACAAACCTCCCGCGATATGGGACCATCTTCATGACATTGTCAATGAATTGTGGGGAGTCGGGTGTGTTGTTGTCCTGACAAGGATCTGGCGAAGGCGTATTGACGTCATCCATCTTGAGTTTGACTCAACGTTGAAGCTAGATCAAGTGGTGGCGGCCACCCGACAACAGTTCATGGAGGCAATAAGACGGTATCGATCCGGACTGTTTTCCCTCGCGAAGACGACTCACGAGCACGTGGAAGTTGTCGACTGGCTGATTTCTGCTCTCAGGCAAACTATAGGGAACACAGAAGTTCTACATAGTGAAGGGATCTCGAGGATTTGGTTTTTTCGACGGGGGCTCACGCGGAAACCCAGGACCAGGTGGCTGCGGAAGTCTCTTTCTGGAGTTCGAGGACAGCACGAAGACCGTGAAGCCAGTGTGGGCGGCGGTCACT
The DNA here is from genome assembly GCA_002215365.1 of Phytophthora megakarya. Classification (NCBI taxonomy): domain Eukaryota; phylum Oomycota; class Peronosporomycetes; order Peronosporales; family Peronosporaceae; genus Phytophthora; species Phytophthora megakarya. The sequence continues at coordinate 4,381 of NBNE01000707.1, read as the reverse complement.
GCGCTTGGATGCGTCTCCACCACTAATAATGAAGCAGAAATCGTCGGGCTACATAGGGCGCTGAAACATGCTGTGGAGAAGAAATGGTCGAACGTCCACGTGGTTGGAGACAGTGGATTAATATTGGGAATGATGCGACGCCGAAAGTAGCCGAAAGCCAAAACGCTGCAACACTGGTTTCGAGTAACGTGACGGTTTTCAGACATCTGCGGCGTGGCTTCCTGGACGCACCACTACAGGAAGTATAATCAAACGGTGGACTGGTTAGCCAACTATGCGATGGATTCAAGCCGTAGTATGTGTACTAATGGAGAGGATGGAGGACAGATATATGGGAAAATAGTGTACTAATGGAGGGGGTGAAGGACAGATATCCAGCAGATTTCGCACAGTGGAGTCTGATGAGAGAAGAGCAGATGTGCCAAGATGGAATGATGCAGCGATCCACGGCGGGCCAGAAGGTGTAAGCCTCGTGAGAGCGGTAGGAATAAGCATCACGAACCGGACAGGACGTATTAACCTGTAAGGGATGGTTATTAGAGTTCACCCCAGTACTGGGGCTGTAATACAATATACGTTATCATACCAAAAACGTTTTGAACTGTAATGCAATTCCTAGGTCCCCAACACACACCGAAACTGCGTAAATGGAGCTAACGCACCAATCCACTCGAGTCGTACCTATGTATAACACGATATATGAGTTTCCACACATGCACTTGTTTAATCCTTCATTTCATAAGCATTATCCTGCTTAAATAGATCACCCTCTTTTGCCGAATTCCCTATCGTGTTGCTCACCCTCGTTCAACTCGTGGTACTTTTCTCCATCCACCTGTTCTGCCTCTTCTCGCTGTTCGTTCACCAGATGCTACTCGTCCTTCTCGAGCTGCTCGTCCTCATCGTGCCCCCAAGGGCCATCACCTGTAGCCGCTGTCGTCCTCCTATGTAATGTGTTGGACACAATGCTGAATTTTAATAATCGAATATTATATGTTCTTTTGAAAGGTTGTCCGCGATTCGTCTGTCGGCTAAAATTGTCCGAGGCAGTGCGGTATGAAAATGTACACAACGTTGAATGTAACAACATCTACAACCAGTGTAACGATCTGCAGAACCAGACATTATCCGGTGAGTCTGTGTACAGAGGGTAAAGTCATTAACTGCATATGTAGTGAAACGGGATCAGCAAAATCTGCGAGAGTGCTGGATCCGGTTTGTCACTGTGCCCAGAACACTGACTGTAGGAGGGGGTACTCCTACTGATCGGTGATCAGCTGAACTTCTTCACCTTGTCTACCCGTCGGTAGGGCTGGATCTTGATCCTCCGGTAACCGCAAAAAAGGTCCACGTGTTGAAGATCTTGAATGAGCTGGTGAAACGCTGGGATATGGTAAACAGCGCGGAACGTCTTCGCTCTGTTGCCAGGTAAGTTCTGGAGTCCACGTGAGTAGTCAAACGTGAAGCATCAGTGGCGGATCTTGGATCCTGCCGTGTAGGTTAACTTGGTGAGTGGTCTTCCTTTGGGGTTGCTTGGGGTTGATCTTGCGACCCCTTTGCGTTGCTTGCAGTTTCCTATGACTGGATCTTGGGGGTAGTAGAGCGATCGATGGAGACACGGCCAAGCACTAAATACCGTGGATCTGGAGCTTGTACGTATAGAATAAGTATTAGGTAGTTGGACCTGGTCAATATATTATCCAGTTATCCGAACTACGATAAATACAATATTCCTGATACGGGATCATCTTGTAGGGTCAATATATGTTGATCCGAGGTACTAAGTGTGGATCAAAAAAGCAACCAACCGCTTGTGCCCAATGATGCAAATTCAAATCTATGTTATTCCTAAGTCTTTGATCCGGGTTCGTCCCATCCTCCACTACCTGGATCTACCTACCTTCCCTTCTAGTAGCTGCTTATCTTCGGATCTAGATGTACGCTGCCGTTTACATACCTTGTTCACTTGATCCTGATTGGTCCTGAGTAATCATGCCTAGATCCGATATAGTCGTACAACAAGTAAACCTTCTCAACAACAAGTAAACAGCGACCCTTAAATTTGTTAGCACTTCACGGTCCAACGAAATGTTTCTCCATTTCCAGCTCCATTTCCAGCCACAGTTCCAGTTCCAGCACCCGTTCCGCCCAGTCCATCGTTTGCGACCAGGGCTCTCCACTCGTTCAAGTATTACTATTTGCGGGTGCAGCTTCCACTCCAGTTACTTTTTTGTAGACGTCAGCGTACGCTCTCCGACGTCTCCAATTCTAGTCCACGCCCTAACCAGATTCCCGTCGGTCGCAGTTACGATCCCCTCCGCAAGCCTCCATCCTGCGGCGCATTTTTTCAGTGGGGGAAGGAACGCATTGTCGTATGCCGACATTTCATTGGTACATTCAGCCAAATCATTACCCCCGTGTCCATACACAACGCACACCCCGTCCTATTGCTTCGAGTATCACTTGCAAATAAGTAGTGCGCAGCCGAGTGTTAACATCCGCGTTCGTGGCCGTACTAAGTCTAGCAGTAGGAGTCTTTGTGGCTCAAAGCGGGCATGGGCTAGCGCCGACTGGAATTGCTCCTGTCGTATTCATTATAACCCTGGCACTTGCAAGGGTTCAAAGGAATCGACGGAAGCAGGTCTCCCTGTGGAGCACCTGTACCATCGGTGACTTTGTGGGGGCTTTACGCATTGATGGATTTGGCTGAGGATTTTGTGCGCCTTGGTCATCTAGTGATAACGTGTTTGCGTAAGCACAATTATGGACGATGCAGCAATTAAGCATGCAGACACTGTGCAGCAGTTCGCCTCTCTAGCAACCATGATGCGTGAGCAACATCAGTTCATGACGCAGATCACAGAACGACAGAATCAGATAACAGCAACGTTGCAGCAGGTATCCTCAAATCAGCCACCAACAGACTCAGTATCACAGGATATGCGTACACAGAGCTGGGAGCATCACCATGCCAAAGTTCTTCGATACGAAGGACGCAGATGTCGTCAACTAAATTTCCAGCACTAAGCGCTACTTTGAGTTCAAGAATATTAAGTACGGAACGGACTCACCGCAACAACGCCCAGACACGGCTTCCAGTGTGTGGTTTATTGGGGGTGACTCCAGGTCCATCTCAATGTCAACTGACTTAGCAATATTACCGCCAAGTTCATCTTAGTTGTCGTTTTCACTCTGCTCACTGTAATAGCTTTGGTGGCAACACATTCTGGTTCACCTTCTTCAATGCCTTTATTATCATTAACAGCGTTATACTTTCTGCGTTTTCGCTAACGACTCATGCATCTCGCTCCTCCGGAAGTGACGGGCTACGTTAGGGATAGTAACGCAGCCTATGATAAACCTCTCTCTCTAACTACAATATCAAGTGACGAAGTGCGAAACGCTTTCCTAAGTCTTTGTGAAAAAGACAGCAAGTGCCATGGTCGTTTCAACCCAATGGACGGAGCAACAATCTTCGAAGGAAGTACAGCGATGATTCTAACTCGACGTGTGTCAAATTGGTAAACGAAGCACCGTCGTTCGGCTTACTAAGTTCTCTGTTGGAGCCGAACTTGAAGTGCTTAATGGTATAGATCAGTATACGCAGCAAGTACGAGATGGGCAGTACTGAAGCCGTTAAATCCGATCGTCTGTTTGATCCAGGAGATGAATTTGAAACGATTAAAGACGAAGCACACCAGCTAAAACGTAAAACCCACAATGAAATCGTGGTGGCTCTACAACTAATTATTGTCCAAATACGACCAAGAGATGTTAAAGTGCGAAGGTCACGAGAACACACACGCAACAAGGTCGACACTAAGCGAGTGAAGCCCCCATCTTCTTGACGTCCCGGTCTCCGAGAACCTCACGAGCGGCATATGCCAGAACGATACGAATACTATGTCGTGAATTCTGCATTTTGCGCACCACAGACAAACAAACGCGGGAATGGTGGCACTTTCGTTAAGGATGTCAAGATACCGAGGACGTACCATCAAGCTATGTGGTCTACGTTCGCGTCGCAAATGGAAAGACGCGATGGATATAGATATGAGTGCACTTAAAAACAAAGGTGTATTTGCTATGATTTCAAGAACGGAGATCTTGAAGACAGTAAGGCAATTAAAATCATGTGGGCGTTTGTAGATGTTGAGCTTTCGTTGGAGAGGGCAAATGCCGAAGTGAGATTAAGTCTTTAGCTATCTCTACCTACTTGTCCTCCTCTCCTCCTCTCTTTCTTGTGCACCTAGTTGCCGCTCATCAGACTGTTTACCACCAATGCCCACTAAGCTTGGTTTCACTATCAACCGAGGACTGGGCCAGTCATATCTTGACTAGGAACGTGCCCCACGTGCTGCCATCGTCCGCCGTCGGAGTC
>NBNE01000706.1:0-18232 GCA_002215365.1 Phytophthora megakarya | reverse complement strand
TCGGAGCTGCCCCAATTTGCAGGAACTAACCATTTCAAGATCATTAATTGATGTACAACTCGATTTGTCCGAGTACCGTAGCATCAATGAGTCTGTACCCGAATTGGTGTTTGAGTGGACTGATATCACTAAGTTCGCAAAGCTTTTGTGTGATCCGAACAGCCCTCTAACCAAGTATACGAAGCGACTCAACGTATCCCTACTAACACGTGTGGTTCTCCTCGACGATTTACAAGCTGGTAGAGCACCACCCTTTGAATTCTACGTGAATGCCCTGGTTGATATGCTGAAAGTGAACGAAAGGTTGGAATTTCTGGAGGTGCGATCACCATACCTCGGATATGTTCGTGATTTGAGGAAATTCGACTTCAAACCCATTCATCGGCAACGTAAATCTCTGTCCAGCGAGTATAGAGCGGCGTTCCTGAGCTTGAACCCGTCTCGAAAGGAGACAACGGAACCATTGAAAAAGATGAAGATGTCAGTGAAAGACGTTCACAGGAGATCAGCGATTGAAGATATTGACAGGCATGTGGTTGCAAACATCTTTTCATTCGCAGCCCTACCCGTTAGACGCCGTGTGTATTACAACTGTAATAAGGTGTTGGAGAACCGAAACCTGGCGCTCGCAAACCAAAATTTTCAGCAGCAGCAAGCAAGGCTAAGGTATCCACGATACATATAGTTCTTCGAATCAAATACATACAACACATCACTTATTTGTCCCATGAACACAACTTCAATCTCCCAAAAATTGTTAAAATTCAAGCAACAACAGGCAGGGCAGATTACAACGTACAATTTCTCTCGAAGCGGCTGGGTGAATCGATGTTACCAGATTCGTAAAAATGCATTGACGACACGAGCCATGGAAGCAGGTCTGTATGACTTGTTTCGCGCTGATGCCACTGTTGCCTACGATTGTATGGCACTCTGCAATTCTTATCTGTCAAAGGTCCGACACGCGTGGTATTTGCCCGCTTCATGCAAAAGCGTGTCGTCGTGCAGCGATGAACATGTCGTACGCTCGTGATACTTGTAACTCGCCTCAATTCCCAAAATTTAAAAATTAGCAATTTGGTTTTGAAACGAGAAGTGCGTGTTGAAGTGTTCACAAAGGGGCCAGCATATCACAAAGGCAACTGCGTTGACTCCACTATGTTAAGTTGCGGCGGTGGTGCGAAAGGATGTGAACGTTGCGTCCAGATTTCGTTGACAGCAATGTCCGGTGTTGATGCCGTCTCGATGTGTCAGTTCGACTGCAAAAGGGGCATCGGTCGCCACCAAAGTCGCAAAAAGGCAAGAAACAATAGAACTGCATGCTGTCGGCTAGATCTGGCACTTTGCCAACATACTGGACAGCTGCGTGATGACCGACACAGTAATGGATGGCTCTGCGGGTATTGTGAGCAACGTCAAGTCACTGAGTTGTATGGCTCTAGAACCGAATCCAGTATTACATTCGCTACATCTTTCGAAATGAGATCATAGATCAGAATAATAGACATCGCCCGTATTGCGGTGGCATACAATCGTCTTTCTCATGGAAACCCGAACGCAAGTGAATTTCCCAAACTCTCTGGCCTGTCGGTGTCGACATGTCGAGGATACTTTTGCCATCGTTGAGGTGGTACGCTCTATTTTCTGACAGTTCTATTTTCATTTCGTCTTGTGATTGGTTAATAATTATCCATCAACGACTTTCCATTGGATAATACAGAAATGTCGGGTCTTCCCCCGAAAAAACGATCCGACCTTGACGACCACCGATGGCTCATCTGCGGTCTGAACTCTAAGGAGTCAGTATGTAACAAAAGGCAACAAGTGGACAGTATCCGCTACTGGTAGCATGGGCCAGACTCTGGCCCAGAGAGCACCTCGTTCCCCACTCGTCATTACCGAAAAGAGTCCGTCGATCGAACAAGTCCAGCATTGCAGTGCCATTCCAGCCCAACCTCTATCAAACTTTTGCAATCGGTGACCATGGCGGACTCGAATCAAACCGACGACGTCGGTACCAACACACAAACTCGCAACTTGCTGCTCAAGCGCAATCCCCACCTCCGAGTCAATGATACGTCCTCTCCGAGCTTCGGAGGCCTTGGAACAAGGCAGTTTTTGCAGAAACAACTCATGACGCCAGGTTCTGCCACGTCCGCTTCGTCGTTCGAAGGATCTTACGACGGATTCTCGGATGCTGGGACCCCTTCGGAGACCGTCACGAAGACCCAGACTCTCTATGTGAAATCGAACGAGTCAGCTGACGATGTCTCTCGATCGATGAAGCAACCGACAAAGAGACTTTCGTCCCCCAGTCGAGAGACTCTCGCAAGAAGATTCATGGACTCTAGCCAACACGGCATGTTGCAAGATGAAGAGAGCAAAACCCAAGTTGATATGAGGGACGGTGAGACCGACTTGCCTCCCAGTAGCATGCTCAGCAACATTGTGGTGAAAACCATTCCTACCATTAGCGTGGGTGAAGGCGAAGGTTCCATGGTTCCATTGTCACCTCGTTCGTCGAAAATGACTCGACGTGTTGTGGCGTCACCTCGTAAAAACATGCGTCGCGTTGTAATCCGTAGAACGGGTGCCGATGGACAAATGCATGAAGAAGTACAATATGTCGAAGCTGATGGATCAATTGCTCAAGGTGGCAACTTCTTCAATGAAGAAGAAAATGTACAAACGACCATGACTCGTCGGATTTCCACACCTTCGAAAACTGTACGACGAGTTGTTGTACGCAGAACGGGTGAAGACGGTCAAGTTCACGAAGAAGTGCAATATCTCGATGCTGATGGAAATGTCGTTGAGACGCAAAATGCAAGTTCCACAGTCTCAACAAGCTCAGTCTCCTCTACACCTGGTCGGACCATCACACGTCGAATTGTGACACCGGGAAAGTTGACTCGTCGCACTTTGCGTCGAACTGGAGCTGACGGACAAGTTCACGAAATTGTGCAGTACCTCGATGTCGATGGAAACGTCGTAAAAACTGAAGGAGATGCTACTGACAGTGTGTCGAGCTCTTCTGGTACTGTACTCACAAGAACTGTTACTCCTGGCAAAACAATCCGCCGAATTCTTGTCCGTAGAACTGGTGCTGATGGCAAAATGCACGAAGAAGTGCAGTTTGTTGATGCTGATGGCAATGTTGTGAGTTCATCAGTCAAGAGCAGCAGTGATGAAGATTTGAGTGAGAACACTTCTGCAAACGAAGGTTCGGCTGGCCAAACGAAACGAGTTATCCGTCGTATGATGGTTCAGAAGGACGGTACGAGTGTACCTGTCGAACAGTGCGTTGACTCGAATGGTAACGTCATTGAAGAGGCTGCTCCGTTGAGCACTGAAAGCTTTACAGATAGCAATTCGGGCTCCAACCGACGAGTTACGCGTCGTGTGATAGCATCACCAGTTCGACGCACCGTTGTGAACAAAGCTGGCTCCGTTTCTGGTGCAGAGTCGGAGGATGACGTACAATACGTTGAATCTGACGGAGGTGATCTCGCTAGCGGTGGTTTAACTGTCGACACTCATAGTGGATCGGGTCGTCGGATTATTACTCGACGTGTGGTAACTCCACAACGAGTTGTTCGACGCATGGTTGTTCACAATGGAAATGCAGGCTCCGGTGCTGAAGCCGATGTAGAAGACCTCGACGATGCTGACTTTGCCAGTAGTGATGAATCGGTGGATGGTTCCAGTCGTGGCTCACGTCGAGGTAGCTACAATGTTTCAAACCGTATCGTGATTCCGGGTGAAACCCGACGAGTTGTTTCTCGTTCGGTTGGTTCTTCAAACCAGCAAGAGGGAGTGAAGCCGAAGGAGAAGGTGGTAACTAGTGTGACCACTACGAACCAGAGTGAAGTGATCTCCCCGACACGTGTTGGAGCTGTGGTTGTAACTGAGCCTCAAGAGGGAGAGACCAGTAGTGAACCAACTGAGAAGATTAACTTGTCTTCCAGTGTGGTTTCGGATTACTTTACCAAGGCAGAAGACGAAGAAAAACCCAGCACCACAACGACTACGACAGTTGAGGTCTGCAATAACGATGTAAGTGCTGGAGAAGAGTCATCGGAAATTGCTCCTGGTGCTGTGTCAAGTGTCATTGCGGCCTCTACCTTTGCCGATGAAAACATGCCTATGGGTGAGGAAGTTGAAGCAACTGCGCCGAAGGAAGCTGCAACCATTGTCGTTGATTCTGCTGAACCCGATGCTGAAGACTACTCATCCCACCGTGATGTAGTTACTCCTGCTGTTGTTGCTGGAGTTGCTGGTGCTGCTGTCATTAAGGCAGCAGGTGATCACACGGAGGTTATTGCTCCTGCTTCAAACGAGCCGATTGATTCAACGGCAATTGTCAAGAACGCCGAGAAACCTCATCACACTCGCCGCAACAGTGGCGGCTTCTGGGGCTTCTTTGGAAAGTCTGAAGACCCGAAGGACAGCAGCAAGAATGTAGGTGACGCCGTGATCTCTGAGGTTACGACAGCTACACCGGTTGTGGAGAATGGAGAGGATGAAGAAAAGTCTATCATTCCCTCACCTGCTGTCGCCGATATTCCGGAGACCCAGAACGCGACTGCAACCTTGTCAACTATGGAGACTTTCTCCAAGTCTCCACGTGACAGTAAAATTCAGGATGCCACAGTTTTGGCTGCTTCTCATATTCCGACGACGAGCAGTGGTGAACTACCCGTTGAAGAAGAAGCTGCTGAACCTGCTAATGTACCAGCTCCAAATGTACCTCACTCGATTGTGACTACCACGGAGACAACGACAGTGACGGAGGAAGAATCCGAATCACCTTCCGATGTGTCCAACCGAAAGAAAGCACGCAGCATTTGGAGATTTTGGGACAGTGACAAGGCAAAGTCCCCCCTCAACGAAGATGAAAAAGCTAAGGACGAGGGCAACCATGCGGTTACCTCAGCCGCTGCCCCTGTTGCGGTCACGGGTGTGACTAGCGAAGAACAGACATCCGTTAGTGATATTCGCCAATACTGGCAACAGCAAGACAAACAGCACCCGACTAATATTTCGTACGCTGTCGCTGAAGGTGCCACGTACGGTCCCGAATCTAAGCTCGAGGCTATACCTGCAGACAAGACCTTTTCACCTGTTGCACGTGGCCAAGGTGCTATCGTTGAGTCTCCACAAGAAGTTGATGTCAAGCCTATCAACACTACCGCTACTGGAGGAATTGTGGTGACTGAAATCACGCAGACGACCGTCGAAGTTGAGGAAGAGTTCGACTCGGGAAGTGTTTATCACGACGCAGCGGAAACGGGAACGCAGTCTCAACAGTTTGTTGAAAGAGTCGAGGGTGGAGAAGAAAAGGATACCAAACCTGCACGTGCTGGTGGTTTCTGGGGCTTCTTGACGAAAAAGGAGTCTACTACGAAAAATGTTAGTTGGAGTGAATATGACGAAGACAAACTACACCCTGACGCGACCGAAGCTGCCGTTGTAGCTGCAGCTTCAGTTCCCCAAATCGAATCTGTCCGTCGTAGCATCCCGTCCCATGGCACGCCGTCCAATGTTGCTGGACCTGAAGCATCGAGTGGAAAACCTGTCCGTGATAGCGAACGTCGCACCACAGAGCTCATCGACGGTGTTGAACCTGACATGGAACTGGACGAGCACTATGTTCAAGTTGCAAGTCCCCGTCATGGTGGTCACGCTACGATCGATGAAGGACAATGGGATGTCGAGCCGTGCACACTTGCGTGGAGCAAACTGCGTCTGTACCGTCACCACTGGGCGAATGCTTCAGCTCAGTCGGATAACAGCAACGTTGTTCTTGACGACGTGAGTGGATCGGTGAAGGCCGGCGAGTTCTTGGTCATTACTGGTCCGTCCAAGGACGAAAGCCTCGCGTTGCTCTCCTGTCTTGCAGGCTATCAAGATGCGATGGAAGGCAACGTGACTGTAAATGGCCGTGAGTGGAATGAAAAGATGAACCGATACATCGCGTACGTCATGCGCGAAGATCTGTTCTACGAGACTTTGACTGTACACGAACACCTTGTGATTCAAGCGCACCTTCGTATGAGACGTACGCACACGGACGAAATGTGCTTGGAACGTGTGGAGCGTGTCATTGAAGACATGGGTCTCAGTGCATGTCGAGATAAGTTGATTGGTGGCGGCATTTCAGTTCGTGGAATTTCTCGTGGTGAACGCAAGTTGCTTGCCCTCGCTACTGCGCTGTTGACGAACCCGTCCATATTGCTGGTGGAAGAGCCTACTGATGGCTTAGACACGTTTAGTGCCGAGAAAGTCGTAGCAAAACTCCGTTGGCTTGCGTTCGAGAAGGGGTTGACCGTGGCGGTGACACTCCACCACCCTTCCTCGCACTTTTACGGTCTTTTCGACGTGCTGTATCTGGTTGCGAATGCCTCGGTCATTTACGATGGTAAGGCTGCTGACTGCGTCGCCTATTTCTCCACGATCGGATACCAATGCCCGGAGTACATGAGTCCAATGGACTACTTCATGCTTCAGATGGTTGTTGGAGACCACGAGTCGGACGACGTGGGAGTGGCTCGCGTTGAGTATCTAAAACGTGAGTGGGCTGAGCGGAATGCTTCAGTGTACGCTGACAATTCAGCTCGTGCCGCCGCTGCAAGTGAAGATGTGGTGGTGGATGACTACGACCAGAAGAACCGATACTACCACATGAATTGCTGCGGTCAGCTATGGCTCCTGTGGGCTCGTCACGTCCGTCGCCTTTCTCGTTATGGCTTTGTGTTCTGGTGGCACTTACTGGCTGCTCTGTTGATCGGTGTGGTGTTTGGCCTTGTCTATCTCCAGATTGACCTCAATGATCAGCAAGGAATTCAGAGCTTTTCGGGCTCCTTCTTCTACGCCATCGTGATTCAAATGCTTTTCATCGCATTCCGCACATTTATCTTCATGCCGAGAGAAACAGCCATTGCACTTCGTGAACGACAAGAGTACCGTGGTGGATGGTACCATCTACTGTGCTGGTACTTCACCAAGATCGTCGCAGAGCTGCCAGCACTCATCATTTTGTCGATCGTGCTGTTCGTACCGATGTTTTTGCTGGTGGGTATCGGTCACGGCTTCAAAGTGTACGTCTACATGCAGATTGTGATGGTTCTTGCTGGATGGGCTGCAATCGCGTGGGCGTTCCTGGCTTTGGGTGTCATGCGTCATGTTACGCTTGCACTCATCGTCTATTCAGTGTTGTTGGTGCTCTTCGTCGTATTCGGAGGTCTTTTCATCAACTTCACGGACATTCCGGACTGGCTGGTGTGGCTGCATTACATTTCGCCGATCAAGTACGCCTACGCAGCAATGATGAATATTTTCTGGAAGCGTGTGGACTCGATTGACTGCGACTGGACTTTGGAAGGCTGTGTGGCGCTCACTGGTGAAGGCGTGCTCAAGTACTACAGCATGGAGAAGCGCTCGGCCCTTGGCGATTCGTTGATTCTGCTCGCTATTTGCCTTGTTGTGTTCTTCGTGGCCTTCTGGTTCTTGTTGTCGTTGGCGAACAAACGTGCCAGTGGACTGCAGTGGCGCTACGACTGGAATTTCAAGGGCCCGCTTGGTCGCTTGCAACAACGTCTCATGAGCATTACTGTTAATGAGAAACAAGGTGCTGCTAGCAAGGGTGCTCATGAACGGAGCTCGTCTGCTGCAGTGGAGCGTAATAATGGCGTTAAGGGAGACAACTACTACGTCCATATCGAAACTCCGCGAGTTGGAAGTCACGGTGTGTGCGATGCTCCAAGTATTACCCTGGGCTGGAGTAGTTTGTGGCTCAAGGCACAAACGGACAAGTTGAACGACCAGTATGTGCTCAGTGATGCCAGCGGATCTACCAAATGTGGTGAGTTGATGCTGATCACGGGCCCTTCCGATGCATCGAATGTCGCGCTTCTTGAAAGTCTTGGCGGACTTCGGAACGGGCTGAAGGGTAAACTGACTCTGAATGGGGTTGTGAGTACGGCACCAAAGCTTTCCAAGTCTGCTGCGTACGTCGCCCGTGATGACTTGTTCTACGAAACATTGACGGTGGAGGAGCACCTGGTATTCCAAGCGAAATTGGCGGTTGGCAATGCTAGCAGTGACCTCACAGCGGAGCGTGTGGAGATGGTTCTTGACGAATTGGAGTTGTCCTCAAAGCGTCACTTGCTGATCCGCTACCTGTCTAAGGTTGACACCAAACTGTTAGCTATCGCAACCGCACTTCTCACGAATCCCTCCATTCTTCTGACGGAGGAACCCACGTGTGGTATGGACTTCTACTCGTCGCAACGTATTGTGCTCAAGCTTCGTCAACTCGCCCGTGGAGGACGCACCGTTGTGGTGACAATGGACCATCCGTCCTCACATTTGTACGCTCTGTTCGACTCACTTTATCTGCTGGCGGGTGGAGCGGCAGTGTACCATGGAAAGGTGAAGGAAGCCGTGCCGTACTTTGCTTCGCTTGGATACCAGTGCCCGCAGTACATGAGTCCGGTGGACTACTTTATTCGCCAAGTGACTGTCGAAGCTGATGGACAAACAACGCTGTTCAAGGCGGCCTGGTCCACTCGCTACTCGGAGTTGTGTATGACCGAAAGTAACGAGCAAGAAGAAGCCCAAGGAGGTGTTGTTGCTACCCGTCGCCGTATAGGTTGCTGCGGTCAGCTGTCACTGCTTTTCCGTCGCCACCTCCTCCGTCTCACTCGCTACCAAGCTGTTTTCGGCTGGCACGCGTTCTGGATGATCGTTCTCGGTGTGATCTTCGGTTTGATCTTCCTGCAACTTGATCTGGACGACCAACAAGACATTCAGAATTGGGCGGGTGCTTTCTTCTACATCATCGTGCTGCAGATGCTGGTGATCGCGTACCGGACATTCGTGTTCCTGCCACGCGAAATGTCCATTGCTGAGCGTGAACACCGTTTTGGAGGCTACTACATGGCGTGTTGGTACGTTACAAAGGTGTTCACGGAATTACCTGCAATGCTTGTCCTCTCGATTCTGCTGTTTGTTCCGGCGTACTTGCTCATTGGTATCGGCCACGGATTCAAGTTGTATTTCTACATGCAACTAGTCATGTGGCTGTCGGGTTGGAGCGCTGCAGGCATGGCAACTCTACTGCTTGGTCTCTTCCGTCGTGTACGGGTGGCACTCATTATTTACATGTTGCTGCTGATCCTGTTCGTCATCTTCGGTGGTCTGCTTATCAACGTGGACGACGTACCGGACTACCTCATCTGGCTGCACTACATTTCACCAGTCAAGTACGGCTACGAAGCCATGATGAAGCTCTTCTGGGGACGAATTGCCTTCCTCGCTTGCGGTGGCAGTGACGGTAGTGGAAGTGGCAGCATGTTTGCTAATGTGGGTGATCCAACCGTGGGCGATGACTACGCGTTCAGCATGTCGGGGTCTGGATCCTATGAAGATGATGACGGCTGCATTGCACACTCGGGTGACGAAGTTCTGTCGCACTACAGCATGGATAATTCACGCAACGCTCGCGATGACACTGTCATCCTGTTGGAACTTACGGTATTGTACTTCTTCATTGGGTACGCGTTCTTGTCGTTGCGCTGGCGTCGGTACAAAAATCGTCAGCAGCGGCATTCGGCTACCAACGCAATGGACAACTAAGGGTTGGCGTTCGTGTAAATCAACTACTCAGGTATAGGTACTGAATAATGAATCTATTGTTTCTATTACGTCATAAGTACTTGTACATGTACAACAGTACATTGTAACTTAACGTCCTTGAGGTCTTGTTTGTCTTGCGGGCGTTATAGAATAATATGAATCGAAAAATTTGATTCATATAGCTGCTTCGAAAGAGATTCCACGTGTATATAACCCCATGAAAGCGATCACATTTCTCCGGAGTCTATTATCTATTATTCGAAGTACGTTCGCAATGTTGTATGCATTTGATTCGAATATTTACTATTGCTGTTCATGTTTGTTGCTGCTGAAGGTTTTGGTTTGCGAGCGCCAGGTTTCGGTTCTCCAACACCTTATTACAGTTGTAATACACACGGCGTCTAACGGGTAGGGCTGCGAATGAAAAGATGTTTGCAATCACATGCCTGTCAATATCTTCAATCGCTGATCTCCTGTGAACGCCTTTCACTGACTTCTTCATCTTTTTCAATGGTTCCGTTGTCTCCTTTCGAGACGGGTTCAAGCTCAGGAACGCCGCTCTACACTTGCTGGACAGAGATTTACGTTGCCGATGAATGGGTTTGAAGTCGAATTTCCTCAAATCACCAACATATCCGAGGTATGGTGATCGCACCTCCAGAAATTCCAACCTTTCGTTCACTTTCAGCATATCAACCAAGGCATTCACGTAGAATTCAAAGGGTGGTGCTCTACCAGCTTGTAAATCGTCGAGGAGAACCACACGTGTTAGTAGGGATACGTTGAGTCGCTTCGTACACTTGGTTAGCGGGCTGTTCGGATCACACAAAAGCTTTGCGAACTTAGTGACATCAGTCCATTCAAACACCAATTCGGGTACAGACTCATTGGCGCTACGGTACTCGGACAAATCGAGTTGTACATCAATTAATGATCTTGAAATGGTTAGTTCCTGCAAATTGGGGCAGCTCCGAATAATCGCATTGACGTCAGGACCTTCGCCCCAAGCAATGCTGGCTCCCTTTATAGTCAACGTAGACAACGAAGGCCCTATCGATTCAATAAATGGTAGTATACCTTCCATACGCGTCATGTTTTTTGCGTGGACATCAAGTGTCAGTGATCGTATACCACCCGAGCTAACTGCCTTTTCAGTTCTAAATTCCAAATTGCCGCGCTCCACTTGACAACGTTCAAAGCCTGGAACAAGCACATTTACCCATTCACTTTCTCCATCATCGCTAAACGTACGTACGAACGGTACCGGATAATCAAATACTAAATGGTTGGAGCCCTCGACGAGCTGACCTTGATCATCAAATTGCCATCGAATCGGCGCACCACTCCTCAACGTTGCGTCTCTCTCGTCAACCAGACCGCGAGGAGTGCCGAAAAGCATTTCTTCTGGGTGTTCAGATTTTATGACCGAAGCAAACGAGCGCGCATCTCTCTCATTCATTCTACCCAAACATGCAATAATGAGATTCTCCACTGAAGAAGAAGCTCGTGCTCTCTTGGAGAACAAAGCGTAAGCCAGCCATTTCCACCGGTGTTCACGGTTGGTTTCATTGATAGAATCGCTATCCAAGATATCCAAATCCAACGATAATTTCTTTGTTGTCTGGGTGAACACCATTGCCGAACACATGGCCCTAAAGTCTCTTGCTGGCATTGTCATGTCACAAAACACGCTGATGACTTGTATTTGAGAAGGATTTGGGTCTTGGGCACATTGGAATTTGTAGTTAATGTGCGCGGAGTTGTGGTTTCGACGACAACTGTCAAAAAGACGTCTGCAAAGCAACCCAAAGGGTTTTCTTACTGCGAGGTCATTCTCGGCACCGATATGGAAGTCCAAATTAATCGACGAAAACCACACACTATCAGCAATTTGCTGTTCTATCGCCTCCATCTTCTCCGTTGTTAATTCAAGCATGCTTAAATCAGCACGCATCGGTTCCAGCACAAAAGAACAGCGAAGTTCTCGTGTCAATAGATCTTTTTTCTTGGTACTTTCACGGTACGTTTTCCATTGAGTATCAATCTCCTTTTCAGCCTTAACAGCATCCTGGAGCAGTTCTCCGTGCTTGAATTGTGATACCACTTTGACCGGAATCTCAATTTCCACTCCACCTTCTTTTCTTTTCAAGTTCTCATCCACCGCTGCAATTTTCTTTAACGTACTGAGATATTCCTCA
Organism: Phytophthora megakarya; assembly: GCA_002215365.1. Classification (NCBI taxonomy): domain Eukaryota; phylum Oomycota; class Peronosporomycetes; order Peronosporales; family Peronosporaceae; genus Phytophthora; species Phytophthora megakarya. The sequence continues at coordinate 6,395 of NBNE01000706.1, read as the reverse complement.
CTTGGATGCAATAGTATATTGGTTCCACAAAACAGAGCAAGGTCGTACTCAATGGTTCCGTCCATTTCATGCCCTTTCAAGTCCAATTGCAACAAAAACTTGGTGGAAATTGGTGCTTGAAAGAGTAGTGCTTCGTTCTTCAACCCACAGCGATCCACTACTAAAAAATCGTAGGCGTCCTCGTCCGCATGGTGCACAGCTACCAATAAAGCCAATGCCTCTTGGATGTTTTGGATTTTTTGACGAAAAGTCGTTTCATCCGTGTGTTTTATACGTCTGGGCAATTTCACTTTGAGCACCACATCCTTCTTCACCCAGATATATTCTTCAGCCTCCTCAGAATTCCAAACACCAATATGTGGCTTCAACACCTCGCACCACGGGAGCATGAAGCCCCAACGTTTATCCATTTGAGCAGTAAAAGTGTCTTCATCCTCACTTGAAGCCATAATGACCAACGGGGGTACTGATGGTTGGCGTCCTATTTAGAGCGATTGGTCTATATTTAACCTGTGCAATCGGATACTAAATAGTATTAGTTTGCCGATATACTATTTTGAAACAATTTGTAAATCGATAGTATATTGGTAACAACATTATTTTAATAGTTTTTGTGAATAGGGCTTTGATATTCATCGCTCCAGAAATGATTTGATGAATACCCTTTAAAGAATGATCTATTGAGTCATTATCAGAAGTGAGTGTTTGAAGGACCTGAGAGCTTCGAGAGAATTGATGGTTGTAATTTAGAGTGTAAAACTCATTGATCAATATTTTAAATAAAGGTTAAAATCGCAGCTATGGAATAGTAAATCGGTAGTATTTTGTACAATACTATTTGATGTATTTTTAAAAGCTATTTGCTTAAAAATAGTGCTTTCAATTAATACGTGTATTCATTCATTGGGATTCCACATCAAATCATTTCTGGAGCGATCTTGTGCGTGTTGATGATGAAGCTTTTCTGCATGCGAGTGGGCTTCAGCGAGAGCGCGTTCTCTATCGAAATCGACTCTAACGCAACGGTGGATGACCTAAAGAAGGTAATTTATCGAGAAATTCAAAGTACTGTTCTACCTCATCAGATCAAGCTTTTTCTCGCCAAGCGAGGAGATCAGTGGCTCTCCGATGATTCCGACGAGGTGAACACGCTCGAGCAAGGAGATGTCAGCAAAGTCCAAGATCTTCTTGATACACGTCCACTCAAACCCACGATCGGTGTCGACGAACTGTTCCTTAACTTACCACGTCGAGCTATTCATGTCCTGGTGCAACTCCCACAGGACAAGGATACACGCACAATCGACAATGTTGCTCCACCACCACCTTCCCCGGAAAATATCCAAAAAGCGCATGAGCTCACCGACCACTCTGAGATGATCAAATACACCTATTGGGGCAATCATGACGCGAAGACGATCTCGCCAGTCGTTGTACAGAACCGAAACAGATTTGTGGCTGTGTATGCGATTAAGTCGGTTGAACGTAACCAAACGGTCACTCGCTATGTGAGCTACGGGTTGAACGGACGATTCCGTAAGCTTTTCGATCACTATGAACAATTCCGCACAGCTAATGGAAAATTTGTTCTTGTCGTGAGTCCGTACAACCACTTGGCTTCACATTCCGACTGGTTCACCGCTACATGCGGCTTCACGGAAATCGCCCCGATTTATATGGAGAACGCCTTGACATTTGTCAAGGTGGGAACGGAAGACGAATTCGCTGACTTCAGTATGCTTCAAAACTGATTTCATTGTTTTCAAATTGAAAAATAATGAATATACGATGTTGGCGTAGCAATAACCTCCTCTGCGTTAGCAATCTCCAAGTCATTTTTTTCTTTTTTGTGCAATTTGTTGAATGTAAGATAGGCATACTCGAGAACACTTATCTTTTGAGTGGTACTTTTAATTTTCACAGATGTTGTTCGGAGTTGGATACGTTTCCATCGTGGATTTTTCAGCAGTCACGCATCGTGGTGCAATTTCCACTGGCTGTATTCAAGAGTTACCACCCCTCATCTAAACCGACGACTCTTCTTGTTGAGTATCAACCATTTGTACACTTGATCAGGATGGATAATGAGCCGGATGACCTTTTGTGCGGCAGTAATGATGTTAACGAATATGGACTCGTACCTGACATTCATTTTGAGCCAAAAATTCTTTGCCCGGCGTGAGAAAATTAAAGGCTGTGGATATCTGACGCAAACCTCATGAACTTTGACAACATGGAAATCACATGCAGCGCGTTGCTGCTGACAGAATGTCAATCCCGATGTTTTGTATCTGTACGAATAACCATTGACGATTTTTTCAAGCACGAGATTACGCGAAGAAATGTTTGGATTGATATACGAACAGTAAACCAGTAAAATTAGATGTTTATAGTATACAACGTGAGGCAGAGACTTCAAAAGTGGGAATGTTTACTTAAAGTAAAGGAAATATCGGCTCGTTGTATGCTTCAGTAATTTATGGCTCGAGATACATGTATTCACTTCGGTGTTGTGACAAAACTATATATTCAATGCGAAGAACTGTCATGTCGATATTAGGCAGTTTCATTAGCAAGTACCTTGCTGCTGTTGTAGTACACAAGACGTCTAACCGGTAGGGCCGCGAATGAAAAGATGTTTGCAATCACGTGCAGGTCAATATCTTCAATCGCTGACCTCCTTTGAACGTCTTTCAGAGATACCTTCATCGTTTTCAAAGGTTCCGTTGGTTCCTTTCGAACTGGTCTTAAGCTTAGGAACGCAACTTTACACTTGGTGGACAGTGGTTTGCGCTGCCGATGAATCGGCTTGGAGGCAAATTTCTTCAAAAAATAAACATAACCGAAGTACGGCGATCTCACCTCCAGAAATTCCAACCTTTCGTTCACATTCAGCATATCAACCAGCGCATCCACATAAAACGGTGCAGGGTCATCTTCGGCATCAGCGAGAAGAGCCAAACGCGATAGTAGAGCTATGTTGAGACGCTTCGTACACTTGGTTAACGGACTCTTCGAATCACATAAAACATTTGAAAACTTGGTGAAATTAGTCCATTCAAACGCCAATTCGGGCACGGACTCGTTGGCAGCGCGATACTCGGAAAAATCAAGTTGTATATCCACTAATTCCCTTGAAATTGTCAGATCCTGTAAATTGGGACAGCTCCGAATGATCGAATTTACGTCAGGACCTTCCCCCCAATCCAAATTTGCACCTTTGACGGCCAGCGTCATCAATGTCGGTCCAATAGACTCAATAAACGGTAATATACCTTCCATGCCTGTGATTGTATCGGTGTCTATAGCAACTGTTAGTGATGTTACACCACCCGAGTCAACACCCTTTTCCGCACAAAATTCCAAGTTACTTCGTTCCACTTGACAACGCCCAAAGCCTGAAACGAGTACATTTACCCATTCACTATTTCCATCGTCGCTAAAAGTTCGTACGAACGGTACCGGATAATCAAATACTAAATGGTTGGAGTCCTCGACTAGCTGACCTTCTTCATCAAATTCCCATCGAATTGGTGCACCAGTCTTCAACGTTGCGTCTCTTTCATCAACCAGACCACTAGGAGTGCCGAAAAGCATTTCTTCTGGGTGTTCAGCAACAAATACTGAAGCAAACGCGCGTGCATCTCTCTCACTCATTCTGCCCAAACATGCAATTATTAGTGTTTCCAGCGAAGAAGAGCTTCGTGCTCGCTTGGAGAAAAAAGTGTAGGCCAACCATTTCCACCGGTGTTCATGATTGGTTTCATCGTCAGGTCGGATATCCAAATCCAACGATATTTTCTTAGTTGTCTGTGTTAGCACCAGCGCTGAACACATGGCTTCAAAGTCTCTCGCTGGCATTGTCACGTCACAAAGCAAGCGGATTTCTTCTATTTGAGACGGTTTGGGTTCTTGATGAAGCTCAAAATGGTATTTGGTGTGGGCAGAGTCATGCTTTCGACGAGTACTATCAAAAAGACGTCTAAGGAACAATCCAAAGGTTGCTCTCAGGTCGAATTCATTATCCGCACTCTGGCGCTCGATAGGGAAATAAAAGTCTAGTGACGAAAACCAAACATTATCCGCAATTTGACGTTCTATCGCTTCCATCACCTCGGTTGTCAACGCGATAGATCCTAAGTCAGCACGCATCGGCTCCAGCACAAAAGAACAGCGCAATTCCCCTGCCAATAGATCATCTTTTTCTTCACTTGCACGATATGCATTCCATTGTGCATTAATCTGTTTCTCAGCCATAGTGATATGATGTAGCAGTTCTCCATATTTGTGGTTGGGTTGATACCAATCCAAATCTAATTTCACTGGAATCTCAATGCTCACTCCACCTTCTTTTCCTTTCAAATTTTTATCCAGTGCTGCAATTTTCTTTAACGTTTTGAGATATTCCACACTTGGGTGTAATTGAAAACTGGTTCCACAAAACAGAGCAAGATCGTACTCGATTGTACCGTCAATTTCCTTCCCTTTCAAGTCCAAATCCAGTAAAAACGTGGTGGAAATGGGTAATTGATGCCCACGTGTTTCTTTCTTCAGTCCACAAAGCTCCACCACTAGAAACGTATAGGCATGTTTGTCGGCATGGTGTACAGCTACCAATAAAGCCAACGCCTCTTGGATTTTTTGGATTCTTTTACCAAATGACACATGGCTTGTGTGTTTTATCTGTCTTGGCAATCTCACTTTAACCATGGCATCCTTCTTCTCCCAAATGTATTCGTCAGTCTCCGCAGTCCAAATGCCAATGAGTTGCTTCAACTCCTCGCACCACGGAGCCATGAAGCCCCACCGTTTGTCCATTCGAGCAGCAAATATCTCCCTTCCCTTGGTTTGGCAATTTTATTTTTATACCCCGTTCTTATTGGTTAAGGGTAGGGGTTAAACGGGTCATCCCTTTAACTGAGCTTACGGAAAAGCCTTTCTGGCATTTTTAATTACCGGTTATGGTTTGCGCTATTTACTATACCAGTTGACTAAGCGATAAGAATATGGAAAACCATAACACAAAACAAGGAAATCGACGAACGTGAAGTCAAGCTGACCGCAACAACCCATGTGGTATTGGTTCTTAGATCGCGCACAGATGCTTCAGAGTGTCGATCCCTCGCGTCAGATGTGAAGGGTAGATCTTTGGAATTGGTGAAAATGGCATCGGGTCCTGGTGAATAATTTAGTTGTTCAAGATGGATTCAAGAGGCACCATCGATGATTATTATCAATTGCCTTGATTGGTCAGACTCACACACATCCTTCAATTACACAGAAAAAATATTGTGTGTACATTGAACTACTTCTCACTGGTAATGCGAATGAAGTGTTTGTTTGGATTTATTCAACGATTCGACCGTTCATCCAATATTTATCATCAACGTCGCAGTGAATATTCAATGGATCAGTAGGAACGTTGACAAAACATTAAAATAATTCGATGTAATAGCTGATAAATTCGAAAAATATGCTAGGGGACACTTCGAAGTTTGAAGAAGGGTGACGGGTGTGGTCGAGTCAGTAAAAAATATGACAACATTTCGTATTTCATTGATTCATTGACACCACGTTTTAGCCTAAAATCGGTATGCGATATCGATTTCACACGATGATAGAGTTAAATAGAGGTTTGCCGATACAGCAAAAAACGGTAATTGGTGCCTAATCAAATCAGTAATAATTTGTCGTTCCAAAAAGCTAATATCGCGCAACAAAATATTCGTCATTCGCCATCTATTCACCTAGAATAAGCGATCAATATCTAGGTACGCTGTCGACGTACTGTGACGAACAGGGCTGCCGAAAATAGCATGGCAATAATAATAATGGCCATACATATCATACCTAAATGTATGTTTTAGCGATGGACCATACAATGCCATAATGTATGTGGCAATCCTAGTTAAAAGAATAATGTATGCAAGGTGCACAGCAAAATTATGACCCCCACAGAATCAACCATTTACTGGAGTGTGTTTTGTCTGTAGCTGTTCTCCATTTCCCAATTCACGCCCACGTTTGCCCCTAGTGCTCTACACCAGCCATGGCGATCACCGCCAGTCCAAGGTTCACGTCAGCTCAAGTCACTGGGTTTTATTTCCAGCCGTGCCGCGATGACTTCGACGAGATTATTCTCGAGTATTTCCGATGTCGTTGCAGCACGGTTAGAAAGCAGACCCGTCGAAACGGGCGTGCTAACCTCATGCAGCACGTTAGACATGAGCATCCCAACTTTGAGGCCGAGATGCTAGAGGCCACGACATCTGAAACCGGCTCGCTACTCAGTTACGTGTCGCGGTCTTCGCAAAACCTGTACGGCTGGCTCATGTGGGTCGTTACGAGCAATCTACCTCTCACTTTTTGTGAGAATAGAGCGACAAGACGGTAAG
>NBNE01000705.1:0-18247 GCA_002215365.1 Phytophthora megakarya | reverse complement strand
GTAGCAGCGGACAGTAGTGTCTTGAATTTGCCGAGACGTTCATCAGCGATGTAACCGGCCACGATGCACATGAATTGACTGAATGAGTCGTACGTGAGTTTCATGGAAGTGGAGCCCTTGTTGGACCAACCCAACTTTTGGAAAAAGTTCTTGAGGGATTGTCCGATAGCGAAACTTGTGACTTCCTCGCATGCCGTGAGGATCAGGAGGAATATGCAGACGTGTTTAAGCACGTTTGCCGCATACTTGACAGGTCGTTCGTCCCAGAGTTTCGTGTTGATGTAACCCGTGACAGAAGGTGTCAATTGTGGCGTGAGTATTGGTGACTGCACTTTGGACATCTTGGCAAGCGGAGGCGAGTTTGGAAATGGTCGAAATGAACAGGATTTGCAAGTCAGTGCGAAACGGAGCCCGTGCTCACCACGTTGAAATGTAAGGCGCTTTGAACCTTGTCATTGGTTGAACACGGGCTCACCTACGGCCAATCGAGGACGTTTAAGTTGGTTGGTGCTCATTGTTGCACTACTCTGCTGCGTTCTACGTGCAGCTCGATACGAAATGAACTGCACTAACTTGAAATGTCCGTTGTTTCGGCAATTTACAGGCTCGTTTGTTTGAAAGTTGAGGTCAAACATCGGAACTTCTCCGGCGTTTCAGTGTCCATTTTGCAGACGTATTTTGCTAGTTGTCATACATTATTCGTGCAATACATTTCGGAGGATTCTAGAAAAGATATTTGTTGTCAAATACAAAAAGCTGTAAATTTGTAGTTATTTGAATTGCGAATCTCACTGCTTTGAGGAAGTGAGAAAGCGACGCAACGAGTGTCAGAGAGCGCGGTGAACTTCCTATGCGTGTGCGCCTCAATCGATCAGACATGTAGGCGGAGATGCATACAATGTACGATACATGCAACGGTTTCCCGATGCGTCCATCTTCCTAGTCGTCCATGTTGAAGTGAAAGGATACGCGGGACGGTCCTGATCAACGATTCGTTGAAAACTCGACCAATGGATACGCGGGACTGTCTTGGTCAACTCGTTGCGGTGGTCCTACTACCGAAAAACTACAACATCAAAGACCAGTATACGTTCCACATTGGCTTCAATGCAGCCCAATCGCACCCGCAACAACACTTCTGTCATTGTTAAGATGTAAATGCTCTTACCGACACATCTGCACGTACGTAGCAACTTCCGCCGCAAAATAATGCCACAGTCATGCCACGCAAGCGAAGGGAACTAGACCTCTAAATCCATTTGAATGACCTCGTATCCGAAGTCACTTTGCAATTCACTCATCTCCACAAATCCACTATGGCTCCTCAACAGAAAGATGCAACCAAACCTGCAACGACCACGACTGGCAAACCTGTTGCTGTCAAGAACGCACTGAACGAGGAGGTCGAGCACTTCAAGTTCGAGCATCCAGAACTGCTCAGCGTGTACCCCGATACCAAGTTCGAGCCAATTCCTGAGCTTCAAGTGGAGGACCGGGCACTTAAGGCCGACCCAACGTTCAAAACCCTTTTGAAAGACGCAACAGTGAAGCATTTGGCACCGAAAATCGGTACGGAGTTGGGTGGAATTCAGCTGCATGAGCTGACCAACGCACAGCGAGACGAACTCGCGCTGTTAATTGCGCATCGTGGCGTCGTATTCTTCCGCGATCAAGAGATCAATGTGGAGCAGCAAGTGGAGCTTGGACGCTACTATGGACCGCTCCATGTGCACCAGAACTTGGGACACCCCAAGGACCACACCGAGGTGTTGGTGGTGGAGAATTCGGTGGAGAAGAGTGAAGAATTCCTAGAGCGTCAGATCTACGACCCGTTCAATGCGTGGCATAGTGACGTGTCCAACGAGCGTCAACCCCCGTCTTACACGAGCTTCAAGGTGCTGACGAACCCTCCCGTGGGTGGCGATACTCTGTGGGCTTCTGGGTACGAGGCGTACGACCGTCTTCGGGTTTGACAGCAATTCACACGGGGATTGTAAGAATTGCTTTTTGGTTGATGTATGTCATGTATCTAACTTGAATTTGTTCGATAGCCTCAAGCTGCTGCTGCTGCTAAGCGTGGCCAAACAATTCGACGTCCGCCGGTGGAGTTCGAGCACCCGGTTGTGCGTACTCACCCGGTGACAGGCCGCAGAGCTTTGTATGTGAACCCTGCCTTCACCAAGCGCATCGTGCAGCTCTCTGCTGCGGAGTCCGGTACGTGGCTATTGTGGCTATTGTTTTGCGGTGAAATGATTTGATAATGATCTTTCTCGTTGCTGAATAACAGAAGCAGTGTTGCGACTCCTGTACCAACATGTGACGGAAGGTCACGAGTTCCAGGTGCGATTCAGCTGGACCAAGAACGCGGTGGCCATTTGGGACAACCGCTCTACGTTCCACTACGCCACGTTCGACTACCTGCCTGGCAACCGTCACGCAATTCGTGTGACACCACACGGCGAAGTCCCGTACATTGACCTCGAAGCAGTGTCCAAGTAAGCAATTCCTCTTCGGATTGGGTTAAACCTTCGTAGTTCGAGAGCGTATAATGCGTATGAGGTCGAGATCTAGTGATAAATCTTGGTTCAATGTAACTATCGTGAAAGCTTTAATTCGCTTCGTCGACTACGAGGAATATTGCCATATTTCCACCCTCCTGTCTCGATTTAAGCTAGTTAACTTGACATGTCTTTCCTGCACCAGCATTCTCGTTTACATTGTACTGTAGTAAACGAGAATGCTGAACGGACGTGTGGGTGTTTCGAGCGATGATTTGTTCGCTTCGACCTAGGTTTTGGTGTGCAGAGCACAGATGGTTTGGACAATTTGCCTCGGACGTCACGCCAATTCCTTGCAAACGTGTCAGCTCGAGACCAATGAAACGCGTCAAGAGCACCAATGTCATCACTTGGAGCCTGCAACCCTACATGGCGCACTTCTCCGAGGAAACCAAACAGATTAGTGAGTTCATGCTGTTGTAACAAGTTGCAATTAGTTGTTTCACCCTTTTCACTTTTCAATTTACCAGCACAACAACAATGGCTCCTCAACAACAAGACATTCAAACTTCGGTTCCGACCAACGCACCTTCGATGAAGAAGACCATCCCGACGAAGCCCAAACCCATCAAGAACGCACTCAATGACGAAGTGGAGCACTTTGAGTTCGACCATCCTGAACTCCGGAGTGTGTACCCCACCACCAAGTACGACCCGATTCCAGTGATGCCGTACGAAGACCGCGCGTTAAAAGCCGACCCGACATTCAAAAACCTGCTGAAAGACGCAACAGTGACGCACTTGGCACCGAAAATCGGCACGGAACTGTCGGGTATCCAACTTCATGCTCTAACGGACGCACAGAGAGATGAACTCGCTCTGTTGGTGGCACACCGATGCGTCGTGTTTTTCCGTGACCAAGAGATCGACATTGATCAACAACTGAACCTCGGTCGCTACTACGGCCCTTTGCACATTCACCAGAATTTGGGTCATCCAGAAGGACACCCGGAAGTGTTAGTGGTTGAGAACTCGGTCGAGGACAGCGATCGCATCATCAAACGACAGCAGTACGACCCCGACAATGTGTGGCACAGCGACGTGTCGAATGAGCGTCAACCTCCGTCGTACACGACGTTGAAGGTGCTGACCAACCCTCCACTTGGTGGAGACACGCTATGGGCTTCTGCATACGAAGCATACGAGCGTCTCACACCCCCATTCAAGAAATTCATCGAGGGACTCACAGCGATTCACAGCAGCAAGGGCCAAGCGGAACGTGCTGACAAGCGGGGACACACGATCCGCCGTCCGCCGGTGGAGTTTGAACACCCCATTGTGCGCACTCACCCTGTCACTGGTCGTAAGGCTCTGTTTGTGAACCCTGCGTTCACTACACGCATCCCGCAACTCTCCTCTCGTGAATCCGATGCAGTGCTCAAGGTGCTGTACAAACACATCACGGAAGGACACGAGTTCCAAGTGCGTTTTCGTTGGAGTAAGAACGCGGTCGCCGTCTGGGACAACCGCATCACTACTCACTACGCGACGTTCGACTACCTGCCGGGCAATCGGCACGCAGTTCGAGTGACCACGCTTGGCGAGATCCCGTACTTTGACGGTGAAGAGAAGCCATAAATTTAAGTCCTGGTACATCGACGTCGCTAGATGGTGCCTTTGTATTATACGATACTCAATCAATATTTTGCATTAACGAATTGTTCGTTGCAGTGCTGCATTGATGGAATGGCTACATGTGTTGCACTTTGGTGGTACAGGTGAAGGTCAGCGTTACTTGCAATCCGACTAGTAAAATGCTGCTAAATCCGATTTTGCGATTAATTTCATGAGTGATGGTTTTGACCACACGTACAGTTGAAGAGCACTGACGTGGTCAAGGGTCTTTCGCATCATTCTTCAATTTTCAGCATGACGACAACTGCCACCGTCGTCGACCCGCAAAGCCACTGCACCTCTAATGCCGAGCTTTATCGTGTACGTTGATCAGCAACTGCAATTGTATCAACTGCAACTCAAACGCGTTACCTCAGGATGCAAACGGGGTGCGCTGGAGCTTCATGTTGAACCTAACGGACATTTCCTATGGCACTTACGGGTGAGACAAGCGGTGTCTTTGCAGCTATTCCTCGCCTTACTGATGATCCTGTGACACAGCAACAACAAGTTCTACATGGGCCAACTCATCGTGGATCGCGGCAGCTTCGTGGTCTTTCGCAAGTGGGGACGCGTCGGAGCGAAGACGCCCCAGTCCCAGACGCAGTATTTCAGCCATGTGGAGCAGGCTGAGAAGGCTTTCCAGAAGGTGTTCCAGACGAAGAGCGGCAACAAGTGGCCGCTTGCAGAGCCGTTCACGCGTAAGAAAGGCAAATACTTCCTCGTTGGTGAGTTGGAGACGTTCCAACGGTGATGTGATGTGATCTGACGTTGCTGTAACTTTTGACAGAACTGGACGATGGAGAACCGGAAGGCACTGCTGAAGCTGCAGAGAAGTTGGAGGAGAAGCTGGCTGTGCAGTCCAAGTTGCCCGAGGAAGTCCAGAACATTGTGCAGGTAGAAATTCACATCACTTTTGGCTTGTTGAGCAGAGATTGATGATGTTTTGCAGCTTATTTGTGATCCAGAGGTGGTGACACGAGAAATGGCCGCGTTGAATGTGGATCTGAAGCGTTTTCCGCTCGGTAAGTCGATAGCGAAGTAGAAGAACGTTGCAGCAGAGAATAATTTGCGTGTATTCGTAGGCAAACTGTCGAAGGCGCAGATTTCACAGGGCTACGAGATTTTGCAACGTCTTTCCACGGCTCTGGAAGAGATTGAAGAATTATCGAAAACGCCTGTTGTACCGGCCAAGGCGAAAGCTGGCTCGAAGAGTCGACGAAAAGGCAAGGCCAAAGCGAGAGCTCCAGTCGCAGCTACAGCTAGAAGCTTGTCTGCTCTTCAAACCGACCTCAAAGCGCTGTCTAGCGAGTTTTACTCGCTCATCCCGCATGACTTCGGCCGCAGTTTGCCACCTGTGATCGCCACGATGGAAGATCTCAAGCTGAAGCTCGAACTGCTCGAAGTACTGTCGAACTTGGAGATCTCGCAGATGCTGCAGAAGCAAGAAGCTGAAAAGCCGACAGGACCAGCGGTTCATCCTCTTGACACGCATTACAGCATGCTCAATACGGACATGAAGCCACTCAGCAAGCGCACCAAGGAGTACAAGATCATCGAGAAGTACGTGAATTGTCGGTGTAATGAGCGAATCGCACAGCATACTAACGAGATGTTTCTGTCTGCTACCAGGTTCATCCAGAAGACGAACGGTGGCAGCAAGCTTAGTATCAACACGATTCTCAAGATCACTCGTCCAGATGAAGAAACACACAAGCAAGTGCTGGGATCTCTGGACAATCACATGGTAACGTCTCTTTTTACATTGCAGTTTTCAGGTGTTGCGGACTGATGTCTGGTGTTTGTGCGTGAACAATTGCAGCTGCTGTGGCATGGCTCTCGATTGTCCAATTTTGTCGGCATTCTGTCTCAAGGACTGCGTATTGCTCCACCCGAGGCTCCGAAGAACGGCTACCAGTTCGGCAAAGGGGTACGTTTTGTCTTGATGGACTAAAATCTTCTCGTATATCGAATTGATCGTTTGTGCATTTCAGTTGTACTTCGCTGATGCACTGGCGAAGTCTGCCAACTATTGCTGCACGTCATCCAAAAACCCAACGGTACGTGAAGGAAGCTCTTCTTCAGCAACTCATCGTATTGACACGTCGATGACTGGCAGGCCATTCTGCTGCTCGCGGATGTCGCTTTGGGCACACCGTTCAAGACGCCAAGTGGAGAGTTTCTGGACTACAAGATCGTGAAGAATGAACGTGGATGCGACAGCACCCACGGCCTCGGGCGGATGGCGCCAGCAGAGAGTGAGTTCGATACGCTGCCCGACGGAGTGGTGGTGCCTGCAGGCACGTTGCAGTCCGTCCCCGGCAACCAGTACTTGCTGTACAATGAGTTCATCGTGTACCAGCGCGAGCAGGTTCAGCTGCGCTACCTCGTGGCTTTGGATTTCCAGCAAGTTGCATGTGCCTGGTAAAGCGAGACGACAGCATCAGATTATTTTATGAGCATCAACTGTAGCCATGTTTGTCCGACATGGCTACAATTATTCCCACTTCTAATTGGACAATAATTCAAGCCGTTGATTTGCATTTTGGCGGGCTCATTTGGTCAAGATGCCTCGAAACACTACAAAGCGTGTTGACCCGCTTAGCGGTTGTGCCACTTCAGCGGAGATTTACCAGGTCTGTTTGCCTCTTTTCAACTGTTGTATAATTTTCTGATTGCTACTTGGTGACAGGAAAATGGCGTTGCCTGGAGCTTCATGCTCAACTACACCAACATCTCGTTTGGCACGTATGGGTGAGTTAAAAGGAATTTAAATGGAATTATCATGTACTCATCACTTTCGCAGCAACAACAAGTTTTATATGGTGCAGCTGATCCAAGACGGTGACCAGTACATGGTCTTCCGCAAGTGGGGACGCGTCGGAGCCAAGAACCCCCAGGTGAACAGCTGCTAAACTCCTATTGAAACGAAAGTGATGTACTCATGTTGGTTGTCCATTGAATAGCGAGCTCTGGAGCGTTACAATACATCGCTTGAAAAAGCACAGGCTTCATTTACCAAGAAGTTCCTGGACAAGAGTGGCAACGAGTGGCCACTGACTGGACCCTTTGAGAAGGTGGAGGGCAAATACGTACTCGTTGGTGAGTGCATATAGGTTACTGGATCCTTTGGGGATTGTTCTCATGGTGTTTTTGTTACGACTAGAGCTGGATGATGAGGTGCCTGAAGAAGAGAACGACTCAATGAGCGAGGCGGACGAGGCAGACGAAGTACCGTCAACACTGCAGGAGTCTGTTCAAGACGTGTTGAAGCTCATCTGCGATGCTGACCTGATTGCGCGCGAAGTAGCTAACATGAACCTGGACTTGAAGAGGCTACCACTAGGTTCGTAACAATCATTTTTTAATTTGATTACGACTAATATTCGCTTGCTGTTGTGCAGGAAAGCTTTCGAAAGCACAGATTTCTCAAGGTTACGCGTTGTTACAGCAACTCTCTGAAGCACTCAAAGAAATTGAGGGGTTGAACAAGGTTGTGGCAAATACTACAGATGCACCTGTAGCAAAACGAGGAACTCGTCGATCTACTAGGGTCAAGCGGACAACAAACCCGAACGCTACCCAAATCCGTCGCTTGAAGAGCAGCCTGAAAACGCTCTCTAGCGAGTTCTACACGCTGATCCCACACGATTTTGGTAGAAACTTACCACCTCCGATCGATTCGCAGGACGAAGTGAAACTGAAGATTGACTTGCTCGAGGTGCTGGCAAACATTGAGATTTCACAGAAACTGCAAGCTGAAAAGAAGAAGAACGCCAAGAAGAATGCTGACACCAAGTTGAACTCACTCGATGCACAGTACAAATTACTCAACGTTAAAATGGATCCGTTGCCCGAATCGACTGACGAATTCAAGATTATCGAAAGGTATGTGCTTATTGAAAGACGACTCTGTTTTGAGACTGACGCAAACGTTCGTCTACTGCAGATATGTGGAAACCACACACGCCCCGACCCACGTGCAATACAAGTTGCGGATCAAATCGGTTCTTAAGATTGCACGTCCGGATGAAGACAAGTTTACGGAAACTTTTCAGTCTGTCGACAACCACAAGGTTTGAATCTGTAGCTCATGGTTGGTGCTGTTTGATCTGACCCGTGTTTGCCAACAAATAGTTGTTGTGGCACGGATCACGTTTGTCGAATGTTATTGGCATTCTGTCCAAGGGGCTTCGCGTGGCTCCACCTGAGGCGCCTAACAACGGATATATGTTTGGCAAAGGAGTACGTGAATATTGGTTCTTGGGTGTTATTTACCGCCAGGTTATGCTAATGGTCTCCTGAACTGCACCTAGATTTACTTTGCTGATTCCGTGTCAAAGTCGGCGAACTACTGCTGGACAACACCTCAAAACCCGAAGGTTTGCTGATTATCAATATGTATCGTTCTCATTCTTTTATTCATGAGCTCTTGCCAACGTAGGGTGTACTGATCCTAGCTGAAGTTGCACTGGGTACGCCGTACAAAGCACAAGAAGCTGAAGATCTGACCTACACCACTTTGAAGAAAACAAAGAGATGCGACAGCACGCACGGCGTAGGTCGAATGGCTGCTCAGGAAGAGGACTACGAGATCATGTACGCAAGTATCAACATACGTGCAGTTTACCAATCCAAAGCACTAACACTGTCACGGACGAATCCAGGGAGAACGGTGCTGTGGTTCCGATCGGCGAGTTCATGCCGGCGGATGGCAGTGGATCACTGCTATATAACGAGTTTATCGTGTATCGCGAGGAACAAGTGAGGTTGCGTTATCTGGTCAACTTCGACTTCCTCTACGAAGACGAGGAGGAGGAATAGAGAAAACATGTAGCAAGACACCAACCAGCGCAAAGATACATCCACAAGCGAGACACAGCAGCAGTCCATATCGTTGTTGTCCTGTCTTCTAACTTTATCCCTAATGTGCATCGCCGACTTCTTCGATAGCCTCCGCTCTTGTCACGATCGAGCGGGTGAGCGAGCTTATCGCTCCCAAAACGTGCGGAAATACCACCCCAAATGCGCATCGACCCGCAAATATACAACGTTCAAAGCATCGAGTGAGTGAGCGAGACCAGCTCCCCACTAGCTCTCGCGGTAAACTTGCGTGACTAAATAGGCGATCACATCTTGTGCATAGCGGTCGATGTCACCGTCGCCATCAAAGCTGCGTTGCAGCTCCTCGCGACATTGACCCAGTGGCAGACTGAACAACGGCACGACCTTGTCTGCTAGTTCCTGGAAGTATCGGCATACCTGCTTTTCGCCCCGGATGAAGAACAGAGCCTGGATGCGGTTGGAGAACAGCGGGTACTGCTTGGAGGCTAGAAGTTCATTGTCCTCTTCGATAGTCGTGTCGTAGAGACTGAGCTGATGGGTCATCAGGTTGCGCAAGTACTGAAGCGCACGAATCTCATTGTCGAAGGAAATGGGCGGAGACGAGTGCGCAGGGCTCTTCATCTTCATCGTGGAGAATTCCTCCTCAGTGGCAACAATCAGGCGAGCGAAACTGAATCCCTCGCGCGTATTGGCATCTGAGTGCGAGCAACTCAGACGTGCGTCCATGGTGTAAATGCCGCTCTCATGTAGATACGCTCGCTTGTCATAGAAAAGCTGGCCATCAGCGGGTGACAACTGGAAATCAATCAACACCTCGTTGGGGTTGCGTCCGTCCTCCTCGGTATTGTCCTCGACTGCGAAGCCATAGTTGAGCAGGAAGCGGTGGTTGCATTTCTTTCCGTACGAATCGTAGACTTGTGCACCAGTACCAATCGTTCCAAGCGACGTGATCGTGAATGCGTCGATACTCTGGTCAAACGTCCAACTCGTCTCTCTCGGGCGATAGTGGTTCAGCATGTCTGCGAACGGCACGAGTGCCGCCGTCTTGACCCCGTCAATAGTCAAGCCGAAATTACGACTGCACACAATCATGCGTGCCCAGCTGAAGCGGTCGAGTGAGAAGCGGGCGAAGGTCGGGTCGATTCTGCAAATGACGTCGTAGTCCTTGCGGATCGCGGCCTTGCGCTCTTGAATCTGCTGGATGATGTACGACCCCTTGAGCCAACTGAGCTCCTCTTCAGACCAGAAAATAGGCATGTTGCTAAGCGTGGACGGCAGCGTGCTGTAGTAGTTGCGGAAGAAGGACGTGTCCACGTGCTCCATGTCCGTAAGCAGGAACATCATGAGGTAGATGTGTTTGGGCGCCACGAAGTCCACGTTGCGAGCCAGCAGTTTGCGGCCGATGTCCGTTTGCTTGCCCATTTCCACCGTCACGAGGCACTTCTTGGGGATCACGAGGATGCGCTCACCAGGCACTAAGACCTTGCGACTGTGCACGCCGCGCACCTCTGGCGCGTACTCCTGCAGCGCCAGCTTCTTCGTGTCGGCGCCGTTGCCTTCCAGCCACTGGATGAGCTCCTGGCCGACCACATCCTCCTTGCTCAGACCGTTGCGCGGTGCGGACGAGCTGGAAGCAGCCGGAGACGGCGACGGCGGAGGAGCGCTCATGACCAAGCGTGAATATGATCCCAATGGTGACTAGGACGAGGTACATGTTGCACGAAGGTAGGCGGAGTCGAAGTCTACCTCATATGTATACATAAGTGAATAACTTGGATTTGTATAACATACATAAATGAAGTGAAATGCTATTGAGACGCAAAAACGAGCCTAAAATCGAGCAATGCAAAAGACGATGCTACCGGTAGTGCGGCACTAGCATCGTCGGCATCTGTAGTGCCGCAGTTCATTGCATGTATCACTGATAATGACTGTTGTTACTGTGCTTCGTATTGCTCGTCAATGGCAACTTGTCCAGCATTGCGGAATTCGGTGGTACGCTCATAAAACGTCCCACAGTGAGCCTTTCCCGGTCTCGACTCGATCGACGGACATCGCAATCGCTGCTGCGTCCTTTACCGATTGTGGCTTGGTGCATGCAGCCTACAGCTTTGGTATCGTACCGGTAATCGACACTGTGCATGATGCTGCTCATGCATGCAAGACTGTACTGCATCAACACGTAACCGAGCGTTCAGAGCTGTCTGTACGATGGCATGATCGCCGCGGCTCTTGATCTCGTCCTTTTCTTGAAGTGGCGAGGATTCACGAGAACTTTGGCCTTTCATGTCGATATTGTCGATATTGTAGCGAAATCAGCGGCGATGGACAGCCAGTCGAGCAGTAATGTAACTTGCCACCAAGCGCGGCAACGGAGATTTCTTCCAACGCGCTTCTCGCAAAACATTTGCACAATTATTACCCTGTCATAACCAATTGATGCATCTCATCCAGTAGAAAAGGTTTACGCATTGTTTGCTGATAATCATGCGACGTAACATTACATACCCTTCATAAACACACATCTTGAGTCGGCGGCACTAACGTCTCTTCCTCAAATCCCGGGCTAAATTGCACGAGATACCGACACACCGCAAACCCACAGCAAAGGCGCAGGACGTCCCGCCTCCGCCATGCGCATGCTGGCGATGAACTCGCTCATGAGCGACGCCGAGCGCCGGCGCCAGGAGCACACGTCGCACGTGCGCAGCCCCATGAACAGCAGCGACACGGACAGGGAGGACGACGTGGACGAGCTGGACCCAGTGGATGGCTTCCCCAGTCCGCCCGTGCGCGTGCGGCCGCGGCGGCGCTTCGTCAAGCCAGGCCTCACCACGTACGAGCTGTCGTTCTCGCGCCGAAATGCTGCCGGGAGACGCAGAGGTGCAGGTGCGCCCAAGGAGAGCGAAGAGAAGACGCAGGACAAGGACGAGTACAGACCGGCGCTGCCTGGCGCCCGCGCGGCGCCCGTGTCATCGCTCTCCAGCGTGTTGACGGAGGTCATGAGCGGCAAGACTAAGGCGCTGAACAATGTGGTGGACACCACGCCGCCACAGCCCAACGTGACGTACGTAGTGGAACATGCAGCCGACGGAACGCCATATGTGGCGGCATCGGACGGCAATAAATACTTTGAGAACTCGACGATCGGTCAGATTTATCTCAAACCTGCACCGACGAATGCAGCTAAAGGACGACGCTCAGATTTGGACTTTTTGCAGTCGGGAGGCTGGCACTCGACCACAAGGTCGGATGTTGCAGGCGAGAATGAACAGGGTGGAGATATTGACGCGCAGAAGGGATCCAGGAACTTGCTGGGGTTTAAGGGCTTTCATTTAGGCAAGAAGAAGGACAAGAAGGGGTCAGCTACCGACTTGAAGGCAGTACAAGAACAGGAACATACAGCGGTGTTAGAGACGCACGATGCCGTCGCACATCAAAGTGTCGACAATGAGTTCCCCATGCTGGACTCGGAAACGGTGGACAGAAATCGCGCTGACTCGAGCTGGGAAGTCCCGGCGGTCAAGCATAATATACTGGACGTTGATGTGCAGGCTCCTACTGCAGTGAGACTGCTAGATTCGACTGGCATGCAGACAGCGAATCAAGCGAAAACGGACTTGATGGCCAATCAGGCGAAAACTGGGTTGGCGAGTGAAGCGAGTGTTGAAAGAGGCAGTGGTGGCAGCTCCAGTGAAGCTAGCTCTACCAGTTCGACTGGTGCTGCTGCAGTTAGTGCACCCACAAAGACGCTGCCTAGATTACAGCCGAAGAAGGATTTACCTGCGCCGCCGTTGGCTTTTGATGCCTATGACGAGGACGACAACCCTCTGTGTATGTCGTTCCAGAATGTACGTGATGTGGATCTGATGCGGTCCAAGTCGGATGAATATGAAGACGATGAGCATGAACATGAGCATGAACATGAAGAACACGATGAAGCAGCGGCGGCTGCGGATGACGACTTCCCAGATGTGAACTCACCCGACTTCGCTGGCCGTGTTCGTGTGTCATCCGGCGCAACGAGTGTGGCAGATTTTGTTGGCGGCTTCAAGGGCCAGCTTTCTCGGAGATCAGGTACTAGCGGGTTGGTAAATCGCAAGCGTGCAGTACGACATGCTCGTCTGACGGCAGAAGAACAGAAGGCAGCCGATCTAGCACGAAAAATTCGTGAAGCTCGCAATCGAATCCCACTCGAATTCAGGGACGAGTATATGTCTCTTGCTGCCCAAAACGCGCTGAAGAAGAAGAAAAAGTGGCGAGCTCTCGGTCGACACGTTCACTTTAACACGGACGTGCTCGTCAGAGAGTTTGACGTGGAATCTGAAGAGGAGGACGATGGCTATGATAGCCCCGACGAGATCGTGGATGCTGTCCAACTCGTGAGTAAGCGCGATGTTGTTCATGCTGAGGAAGTAGTTGCAGCATTTCCGATGGAGCAGTTGGAGCTACCACCGGATGAGCCTGTGACCATAGCACAAGGGTTTCCGTTACCACCTGCAATAGGAACAGATGACGGAACGAACGAGACCGTGTCGGATGATCCACTGACGTTCTCACAACTCAAAAACGACAAACGTTTGTCGTTTTCAGATCTCTGATGAGGTTCATGGTGGTGTAGGAGGTTGGAAGTAGGCACCCGACGCCGGGTAGTAAGTAGCGTATCTATTTGGAGGAGAGCAAAGCGGAAGACGAGCGCAGGTACCCGCTCACTTCTCCGCACATAATTGAAAACATTGTCTCTGTATTCTTCACTATCGAGCTCCCACTGAGAAGGGGTAGTCATTATTGTAGTGCACCTAACAGATTACTCGTTGACATTGTGGTGAATCTGATTCACGTCCTCATCCTCATTAAGAGCGTCGACGAGCTTGTCAAAGGTTTCACGCTGGTCACCATCCAGATCCAGAAATTCCTTCGGGTTGTAGATGAGCTCAGAAATGGCCGGCTCCAGCCCAGCCTCCGTAAAACCCTTGCGCACCGAAGCTAACTCGCTGGGATCACATGTAACTTGTGCCAAACCCTCTCGCATCTCGACGTCGTCCGCACCCGCCTCCAGCTATACATATTTGAAGATCACAGCATTATTGGCCCAAGGTCAGCAATTCGACGAACAACACAGCAACTAAAACAGTTTCGGTTCCTACCGCAATCTCCATGACAGTGTCCTCGTCCATCGCTGGCATGTTTCCATCCTCCGGGAGTTCAATCTGCAAATTAACAGTAGTCGTTAGCAACCACGATAACGTCGACAACCAGCCTCATACCTCAAGGTAGCCCTTGCGCTCAAACATCCATGCCACCGCGCCATTGGTACCAAGAGCACCGTTGTGCTTGCCCAGAATGTGACGCAGCGCTGGAGCTGTCCGGCGTTTGTTGTCCGTCAGTGTTTCAATCTACATGCAATCACGTAACAAATCATCAGCAGATAAAGCTACGAAACTAGCAATTCGACTCACCATCAGCGCGCTTCCAGCTGGACCCGTGGCTTCATACAGGACAGCCTCCGCATTGCTGCCTATCACCCGACACATTTATCAGTCAAGTTCTCCCAGCATCAAACCATTCTCCTGACCATCTTTGCCGTCGACGCCGCGCTTGATGGCCGCTTCAATCTTGTCCTTGGGCATATTCGCCGCTTTGGCTTTGTTTACTGCCGCAACAAGACGCTGCAACAAATGTCAGCACTAGCTCAATCGTAATAAGGCCCGTCAGTTGCCACGCACCACATTGTTCGCATCGCCTCCCACCGCTGCCATTATCACACTTAGTATCCACCTCTGCAATTCACCTCTCAACCAGCCTCTTACACTTGGAAATGACCATAATTTCACGCGCCAATTTGGCGTTCGTAGCCGTGCGTTTCTGCAGATGTACAACGCTAATTCCTTAACTTCTAATGTATCACAACGCGGACAACGCTGTTCATACCGCGTCCGTGGCGTTTTTCTTGCCTTGAATCGTAGGCCCGCGCCCCATCCACCGCACGTTCTGACTGTAGACGCCTGCGACGGCGGCAGATAGAGGGACATCGCGTGTGGAGCTCTTGAGGACGCGAGCGAGCATCATCGTCACGTGTGGCTCAGTGGCTCAGATTATGCAGCATCGCGTTATGCTATCAAAACAGTTATAGAGCAGATTGGGTAGAAAAGCACCGATATGATTCGACAGAACACTTCAACAGGAAGTAGCTGCTTGGAGTTATTATATTAATAAGTAAAGAGTTCGCTGTATTTGTGAGTGCTCCAAAGGCTATACAGGTGGAAGGCTTTCTATGCGGCCGAGCAGGAACTCGACTCACTCAAGCAAGTAGCTCGCTCTCTTACGGCTCTCAGATCTGGACGACATGAGAGGCGACGTGTGGTACGACCGATGGCTACCAAAATACGGGTGCGCTATTCAACGCACGCAATTAAATTCCACGAGATAAAGCTAGACGTGATTTTCGTGGATGGATGGGAGCGCACGCTTCCACGCTTCATTATCTACCTAATGGAAAGTGTATCCATAGTGCAGTGCCGAGCAAGTATCACATTTTACACTGTGGAGATGTGAAAACGACTTAGTAAGGACATTTGATAGGACTTTTGATTCCGTGCTGGACGAAGCGCAACAGTCTAAGAAAGATGAGCGGAGTGCAGCGGTGAACGAGTGGGACACCAGAAGACGCCGCAGTTTATTGCTGCCGTGATACGTCGTGCGATGGCCAAACTTGAGGGGAAGAACAGCACGTGTGCTCCACAAGGCGGAACGACCGATGTGGGCCAACACACGGGCGGTCGACCGAGAGACACGTGTTGGCCACTTGTGAAGGCTGCCATTGAGCATTATTTGTGCTGTGGGAAGGGATTGGTCCGAAAGACGATGGTGCTGTTCGAGCTGCATTTGCTTGAGAAAGCTGCAGTTAAGCCAACATTCAGTTGTCCAAGTGTTCAAAGTGGTTTTGGACAAAGGATAGCAGATGTTTCTCCACAGTTTCCGCGTCGCGAGGACAGGAATTGCCTGTGATACGATCAGGGCGGGGTGGACGCAGAGGAGGGCGTGGTGGACGCGCCCCAACAGCTCACGCGCGCGGCGATCGCGATACTCAAGCAGACATGACCGCGGGGGGTGGTAGGCGGTGGCTTGGCTCGGTCACATCGACGTTAGGTGCAGGGACAGTTAACCCAGCCTTCGGGTCCGCTCCGATTACAGAAGATGGGTTTGGCTCACAACAGACAACTACAGCGGGGATCGGCAGCTTTGGAACCTCCATTGCGCCTTCCACGGGCTTTTTTTTGATGGGGCAGTTAATCCTGTTACTACGTTGGGAGGGGCGGCTGCTGTCAAACCTGCCAACAACAGTCCGTTCGGACCCGTAAGCGCTTTCGGCGATGGTGCTACGACGACAAGACTCTGTGGAGGAGGAGCTACGACGGGAGGATTCGGTACGTCCATGTTCTCTAGTAACGGCATGTTCAGCAGCTCTATAGGCAGTGTTGGGGCATCTGCTGCAAAATGACCGTTCGGAGTGAGATCGACGACCACAACCGGAGGATTTGGATCCCAGTTGACAGACACGCCTGAGTTTGGAGCACATCAAACAACAACAGATACGACGGCGGGACAGGTGCAGGTTGGCACGGGTCAACTTCCCTACCAACCAACGCGAGAAATGAATTTATCAGGAACGAGTGAGGCATCCAACTACATATCCATCTCGTGCATGCAGACGTTCTCGCACAAGTCCACAGAGGAACTGCGTTATGAAGATTACTTGAAACGGATGAACCCAGCAGTAGCACATACAGAGGCTACGCAAAACTTCTCCGCACTCGGTGTCACGACAGCTGGAACAGGAGTATTTGGCGGTTTTAGTCCCCAGCCAACTACGAGTTTGGCTTTTGGCTCGATTAGAGGCTTTGGCAGCACCCAGCCATCGTCATTCAACGTGACGTCTACTGGTAGAGTCTTCGGATCCAGTGATTTCGGATTAACGACGACATCGACGACTTGCGGTTTCGGTTGATCTGGTTCACATCTTGGTGTGTCTGCTGCGAATGGTAGCCAATTCGGAATGACTAACGTAAGCGCGTTTGGGCTCCTGCTACAAGCAGACCCCTTGGTGCTGTATCCGATGTTATCTCAGCGGATACATTGTTTTCATCAGAAATTGGTTTTTGCTTTGGTATTAAACCAAACACTACCTCAGGTTCCAGTAAGCCAGCTAAAGCCGTCCACTTTAGCTTTGGTGCTACACCAGTAGCACAACCAAGAACTGGCGGTGGAGGATTAGGGAGCACCTCTCCCGTGGTAGACTTTGAAAGTCTGTCCATCAATCTCACGGATGGATGTGATGCTGTGGATGATCAATTTGCCATGATTCAGATTGTCGTGAAGAACATTATAAAACTCTTGGAACAAGGATACGATTTGTCAGTGCTTCAAGACCAATGTGTCCTGCTGCGATCTCGTATCGATGGATTCGTTGACGATTTAAACCTGCAGGGTGCGATGTGTTACAAGTTGCCCAATTCAAAGGCGTTGCAACAGCTTACAGCACTGGCTTGTGACGTAGAACTCGAATCCCCTGAACGAGACAGCAACTTGAAAAGTGCTGAAACCTGCGATATACGTTGATGGGACTACCTGCAGTCTGGACGAACTTCTTCGATGGGAAAAATCAAATGATGCTCCTGAAGCGTACCAGAGCGTTCTCGCCTTGCGAACATTTGAAGCATTCATGTTTGCGATTTTATCTTTATCTGAACAGTGACGCCTTGGGAGTTACCTCGTTTTGTGGGCTTGTAGCGCCCACCAGAAGTAAAAAGCCGCTGGTGGACAGGACTCCGCGACGAAGGCTTCGCCGGTAGTGCATGAGAGCGCTCTACAAGAGCAACCCTATGTTCTTGTGGAAGATGTTCCGGATCTTCCTCTTCTGGACGGCGGCGTTCTCCGTAGTAGCGTCTGCTGCTGCCTCCAGGAAATGCCGACGCACCATCTCCGACGTGTGGAAGGACGGGAGAAGGACTTGCTTGTAGTTCGCCGCCAGCCAGCTCGAGAGCTTTTGGTGCATGTCGTTCACGGCGCGCGTCGCCTTCCGAGACGTGAAGCGGATGCGTCGTCGTAGACGATAGCACAGCCGATGCTCGCTTGACCTGCTCGTCTCCGTTCGGTCGTGTGGGGTTGAGCGTCTCTCCTTGTTGGTCATCCGAGCGAGCATGGACTTCATCTCGTCCACGGCCTCGAAC
>NBNE01000704.1:0-18248 GCA_002215365.1 Phytophthora megakarya | reverse complement strand
CTGGATCGCAAAAAGCATATATCGAGCTTTTGCTTTTTTCTGGACTTAAAAAAACTTGCCTTTGCCGACTCACTAAGACACTGATAGTGACTGGATGACAGCTTTAACTGTGTTCGACGTAATAGTGAGTACGATAGGGAGGTTTGTATCTTCGACAGTTCTGGGTCCGCTTTCTTTTTTTCCGTCGACAGCCATTTCGCGTCCGAAATATTGGCAGAACTGACATTGTACACACGACACAGCGCCACTGACGTCTTTAACAACGAATAATAGCCCGTATTGCAAGGCATGAGAAGCCTGGAACTGTGTTTTACCCGAGGGGGTTTCTTGACACTTGGGTTGAGCTGCATCGTAGTGCACAGTTTGTTCTGCCTACAAATCATGTGCACGTTAATAGCGGCACTCTCAGAATCTTTAAGTGCCGCTATTAAGAAGGTCTGCCCTACGGACTTGAAGAACATCTTGCCGTACAGTCCCGTGTCCTGATGCAGACGCGCCACGTTGCGAGCAATGGCCTTGAACACCTTCGCCTGTAGCAAAATCGAGCTCATGACGACGAACAACATTCACCGTTGTGCTGAAACCGAGAAATGTCGTTATACACAGAGCTATACGCTTTGCAGTACCAGTGTGGTACCGCGAGTTTTTGGCTCGGATTTCAAACAGAAATCTGTTATTGAAGCGACGTTGATCACAGAAAATCGCCCTGTCATCGTGCAAAATCTGCAGAACCTGCGAACGCCATGATAAAATACACGTATTCCACAAAAACGTAGAATACATATAAACATAACGTTATTTACGACTACGGTAGGTAATTCCGTGACGCCCACCAACCACTTAAGTACGAACTACGCTAAGGTAGACTAAATGGGACACCACTATATTGGTCCCATACGTAAACGTACTCACATCAGAGATGCTTACTTCAACTGCCTCCCACATCGAGGTAATGTGCGTCGCATAACACCATACAACTGACCATTTAGGTTGTTTAATTCTTAGCTTATTGTATAGCAGTTTTGTGCGGATTTCGTCACATAATGGTGTTGTTTTGGCAGTGATTTGTGCTGTTTTGTTGTTGAATATGGCTATTCAGGAAAACCTTTATCAAAAGGGAAAAACCTGTTCACCTTGTGGATATTGTGCCATGTATATGTTGGTCGCAGTATTACACTTTGCAAAGGTTACTCAGGAAACCATTTAGGATAAACCTGTTCACCATGTTTGGATTGAATTTGAGCTCTTTTAATTGTGCGTGATATGAAAGCGATGACCGTTGTGTGTTTAATTGTTCGTTTTGGTAATTTGGCTAGTCAGGAAAACCTTGTTCATTTGAAGGAGAAACCCTGTTCGCCTTTTTGTACTAGGATTTATACGAGAGTTTGTTGCTCGTGGTCGCAGATATTTTCTTTGCGAAGAATTACAAGTTGTGACAATTGTTATTTCATTATTTGTAAATTTTATCATTTTGTGAGTGTAAGTTGGCATTTTTGTTGTTGTTCTCCACATTAGTATCATCATAAAATTGCTTGTTTGTTCGAAGTCTTTCCTTCGTCAAGGACGGTTTGGGCACTTGTGCCTCCCAGTTTCATAAATTCGTCTAAGAAAGGTTTTTAACTGTTCTCTCATTGCAGTGAACATAAAAGATTTTTTCAGTTCGATACATGCATTTTGTTTTGAGAGCATTTGCAATTTGAATTTCTCCATTAGAGCACCTTCTGCTTTAGATTTATTAGCAATATATGTTTTAAGACTCAAAGCTCCACCAATTCAATGTCATCAGTAGGAGTACTCCTCATTCGCAGTAGTACACTAGCTCACATCGTTGGGTATTTGTTTTTATTCCTAGTGGCTTGTCGAGGGTTTTCTCTCGGGTTTATTGCTGTTTTCAGCAGTGTTTTTAGCGATGAGTATGTGCACTTACAAAGTCGATTGACTGGCGAGGTTTATATTGCATTTACAGACATATATTTATTGTCTTTCACTTTCATGATGATGATACACATTGTTTTAGGACAGATTTATTGCCTTGTGTGTCATTGTTGTTGTCATACAACTTGTGGAAATGTTTGAAATTATTTCCTTCGTTAATGAATATTGACGGGTGTGCCTCCCGATTTCTTCAGAATAAGTCTTTGCTTTGAAGTATTTATTAGGCACCCCCCCCCAGTCAATGATTGTCGGTATTGAGCCTCCCAATTTCCCAAGACTGGTCTAAGTGCATGCAATTTATCGCAACGACAATACAATAGCTTGTTGTTTAAATGGCGTGTGGGGTTGCGTTTTATTTGTATTCTCCATGAAAGTAGTTGATTTTGAATTGTTTATAGCAAGATTTTATTATTTAGGACGCTGACCTGTGGCAGCACCCTCAGCTTCCGCAGCACCAACCATTGGTGTTAGATTATGCAGGCCGCTTGATCACGCGGCAGATTATGTAGAGTTGTCGTCGCTTGGAGTCTGGTAGTCTGTGTCCCCAACACCGCCCCCTAAGACGACAAAGCGAGACCAGTCACCTTCAAGTCACCTTCAGAAAACATCACCAATGATCGTTTCTGAACTGATGTATCCATGTCTCGGTGATGTACCCAACTTCAACGGCAACCTCAACATGTAACAGATCCAGGTGTACCCATCTCGTGATATCCTCCAAAACTCTGCAACCAGAGGTCGTCCAGCGCTCAAATTTCTACTGCAGTTCCAGGACGTTGTACTCCGTAGCATACTGAGCTACAAGGGCTGGAACGTCGCGTTTGATGGAATCAGCGGGCTCCCACGAGTTCTCAATATCTTGTAGGCCACGCCAGGCTATGAGAAGTTCCAGCTCTCCAGTTGCCGCATTGAAACGGTGTGAAACTACATCGCGCACCTCGAGAATAGTTCCTTGCAGAGAGACGTGCTCACGGATCTCGGCGGTCACGTCAAGATCCTTGTCGTAGTAGAACTTGAGCCGTGACCAGTGGACGTCATACTCAGCCTCGGTGAGCAGATGACGCACGAGGAAAGAGTGTGGGAGGGCCTTGACCACTTGGAATGGCCCGACCCAACGCACCAGCAGCTTCCCTCCCTGGAGGTGCTGGTCCACACGCGACCACAACATGTAGTCTCCCTCCGAGAAATTGCAAACCATCCCTTGCCATGACGGCCGTGCGACGCTGCTCGCGCTGGTCACGCACAACACGGTGCAGCCCGTGGAGACTGCGGCGTAGCGCCTCGATAGCCTCACGGAACGTAGCCTTGTCAAGCGGCAGTGTGCGTGGCAGCTTGTCTCCCTGTATCATCACGATATCCAGCGCCGAAGGCGCTAGAAGTCCCGTGAACAGCTCTACAGGAGCACAGTTGTCCAGCGAAACCACGAGTGTGTGGTTCAGATTGGCCTGGACAAGCGGCAGCAGATGCACCCAATTGCGGGTGTCGAGCTGATTCTCGAGCAGCATCACTCTCAGCACCTGGAGGATATCGCGGTTCACTCTCTCCACGGTGACGTTAATCCACGGCGAGTACACTGGCACAAAGCCACGAGATGCTCCTAGTCGCTCAGCTAGCCACTCCATCACCTAATTCTTAAAGTGTGCTCCGTTGTCTGACATCCACATTGCTGGTAGCCCAAACCTCTTGTACCAGTCCAGAATAGTCTCAACAGCAGTCAAGCTGTCGGCAGAGTCCGTAGCCACAAGCTCGCAGTCGTGGGTCAGCTCGTCCTTCAAAACGAGCACGTACTTGGCCTCACCGTAGCTTTCACCAAGGTACAGATAGTCCATATGCATGCACTCGTTACGGTCTGCCACCTCTAGGTCAACCGTCCAGTCACGTTGAATTAGGGAGCCACCCTTGACGTGCTTACAGAGGAGACATTCGTTGATGAAACGAACGACGGCTGGTCGGACGTTATCCAGCAAGAAATGTCGGTTTAGAAGTTCAACCATCACGTGAACACCACGGTGTCCCTGTGTACCGCAGTGCGTTCCCACAAAGATGCGCTTCACCAGGCTCTTGGCCTTGGTGGGGATCCAAAGACGCCCTTCAACTTCAACAGCTCCATCAACTTCCTTTCCCTCTTCTGGAGCGTCTCGGCGGTGCTGCCGCTGAGCCTTCACCACATCATCGCGCGTGGGCCATACGAAATGGTTGGCCTGCAGCGGGCGCAGCTCAGAAAGCGTCTGGGCAGATCGCGTCGTTACGCGCTTCACAGCTACAGCTTCACCAGCGACAGACTGTCCCCAACGCGAAATGATGTCTGCCCAGAGGTTGACTTCTCCGGCAATGTGGTGAATGACGTATCTACAGTTGATCAGCTTCAACACCCACCGTTATAGCTTGCCTTTGACATGTTGCTTCACCTCTCTGTCAGGCGAGAACAACTGGATCAGGTTAGAATGGTCGCAGTAGATGTGGAACCCTTCCTCTCGCGCAAGCATGTAGTCTAGTTCATCGCACGCCTTTACAATTGGGTACCCTTCCTTCTCCACAATAGACCAACTCAGCTGAGCGCCCTTGAACATTCCTTCACGGCAGATCAAGAGCTCATGTGACTGCTCTTCGACAGGAATGCCCTCTTGCCAGAGACGAACCTGCGTGATCACTATAGCGTAGCCTGATAACGAGGCGTCGCTGAACATGCACACGGTTGCTCCACGTTCAGGAAAATTGAGTTTGCACGATCGCTCAACCATAGCCGACATGCTCTTGAATGCAACCTACTCATCATCGGTCCAGTCGAGTGTGGCTCCGCTAAGCTGGAACTTGCGGCGACCTCGCTCTCTCATCGCTTGCTCAAGCTTCTCCTGTAGTGGCGCCACAGTCCAGGCGTAGTCCACCATGCTGTCGCGCAGCCAATTCAAGGCGCATAAGAAATGCTTCAGCGCAGCACCGGTGGGTGGTAGCGGCATCTTCGCGAGAGCTTCGAGCCGCTCGGGATCATGTGCCACTCCCTCGCCATCGATAATCTTACCACACCACTTGACGCGGCGGGCGAACAACTTGCACTTCTTGGCATTCAACTTCAACTTGCGCTGCCACAAGATGGAGAAGAACCGCTCGAGGTTATCCAAAAACGCCCCTGGGGTCTGAGCGAAAAGCAGGACGTCGTCAATCCGCACGAGAACGCTCTAAAACAACAGCTCCTTCAGACATCATTCATCTGCGCCTGGAAGTGAACTGCTGAGTCTCTAGCCCCCTGGGGCACACGGGTAGGAGTAAAAACTCCGTCCTCAGTCACAAAGCTGAATATTTCACGGCTGTTTGGGTGAAGTGGCATTTGCCAAAAGCCCTTGTGAAAATCGAAAGTCCCGAAGCCATAAGCGCCGCGTACTGTCCCCACCACCACGGCAAGTTTTGGCGCAGCTCCGGCTATCGGTACTGTCAACTTATTGACTGGCCGGTAGTCGATCGTAATCCGGAACTTGTTGGTGCTCTGCTTAGCTACAGGCAACGCAGGACAGAACCACCTACTCTGGTTGTTTCGTTCGACCAAGCCAGCAGCCTCCAACTCGCACACATAGTCACGCAAGAATCGCCGCTGCACCTCGGGGTAACGCCGCACACCACTTCGGTAAGGCTGAGCGTCCGGCACAAGCTGTACCTGCAGCGGCTCTACATCAACCGCTTCATCCTGGCCCAATCGAAGCCTGAAAATGTCAGAGTAGCTCAGCACCATACCTCGTAGTCGGCCTGCAGACTCCAGGTCAAATCCTGCCTCAATCGCCTCATCCACGAGGCGGTGGAGCATGCCTGCTACTTCGCCACCGTCGACATCTACAAGCAACTCGACTTGGTCGCTGGGAATGTCATCAGCTTCGGCCTCGGCCTCCCCGAGGTTGTGTTGCACCAGCTGCTCAAATATCCCATCAAGATCCACACCGATGGACTGCAACGTAGCCCCACCAACGAGAAGCTCCTCCTCGGGTGCCTCAAGCACCAGACATTCGATGTTCGACAAACGGAGGGACCCAGCTGCCGTCGCGATCTGCAGGTCGACATACACTCGTTCATGGCAGTACATAACGTTGCCACCTGCAGCCATTACCTGCTGTGGTGGCTCGACCCTCACGGTCAGCAGATTAGGTACCAGCTCCCGTAGTTCATCAAGCACAGGCCACCCAATGATGTTTGCGTCTGAGTCCGTGTCTGGGCAGAACGGCACGGTTAACACGCTGTTTATGATAGCTGTCCTGAAGCTTGGTTCCTCATCGGCTGTGACCCGCTTGACACGATCGGGATGACGGCCTTTCCGCTCGCGCAGATTCTTTTCAACTTCAGCCTTCTGTTCTGGGGATGCCGTCGGGCAGTCTCGAGTCCAATGCGGCCCCTTACAAATCAAGCATCCGTCGCGAGGGGGCTTGCGCTGTTCCCCAGAACTACGGTTGCCACCGTTGTTGCTAGATGACTTCGACTGCGGCTTAGTCGGGCGCTGCTGCGCCTTCCCTCCTACTGCCGCCGAGTCTTTCACTCGCGGAGTGACATTTTGCTTCATCTCCGCCTGCATGAGATGATACTGCTATTGTCGGGTTGCCCGCTCGATCATCAGGTCGTGCAGGGCCAGATCGCTTACCTTCGCCTCGCGGTGAGTTAACTCGACTAGCCTGCTCAAATCAACCTTTAGCATCTCCGGCGTAACGTTGTTCAGCAACAGTTTGCATCGTAGCTTCATACGCTGACGGCCTTCTTCGCCGACAGCTGGCCCTCGGTCTAACATGCCAGCCAACCCGTTGTCCTCAACCAAACGGTCAAAAGTCATGAAGTAGTTGGCAATCCTGGCCTCGACATCGACCTCCGATAGATCCATCCTCAATTCACGCGAGAATAGCAGGGTGACATCGGGGACGCTTTACGTTTCATCTCAGCGAGCAACATGTCGCCTGACACGCTCTCGATGTCCTCCTTCAGGATGTAGTGGACCACGTGCTCCAGCACCCTTGGCTCCACAGTTGATCGCACGCTCCGCGTCACTGCTCCTTGGACTTCGCCCGTGATGCGACATTGTTCCGCGACCTTGCCTTCATACTGCCTTCGCTCTCGGAGGAACGTTGAAATGGCTGACTGGCTCCAGACTTTGAGACTTGGGGCCCTCGTCACCTCAAAGATAGGCTGTGGCATCGCCATCTTGACATCGCCCTCAGCGTCGTACTCATAGTCGTCGTTCATGCCCGGCATGTCGTAGCGATGCTTGTTCTGCCAAAGAATTCTTTATGGCGTTCAGCGCTGCAAAGTAGATTGCGAAGTGAGTGTATTAGAGTTAGGCAACAAAACCTGCTCCTACATGGACGCTGACCTGTGGCAGCACCCTCAGCTTTCGCAGCACCAACCATTGGTGTTAGATTATGCAGGCCGCTTGATCACGCGGCAGATTATGTAGAGCTGTCGTTGACGCTGCCGAGATGCTGGCGGTAGGCACTGCGTCGTTATGCGTCGTCGCTTGGAGTCTGGTAGTCTGAGTCCCAACATCCTGAACTGATTCGACATGCGCTGCATGCTAGAATGTCTCCGAATGCCCCATGTAGAATATTGTGCAATTTGACTCGTTAGGAGATTGCGTGTAGAGTGATATTTGGAGCCGAGCATTTTCCCATACTGTTATACTTGGATTTCCCTCCTCCAGATCCTACCGTGTTAATACTGGCTAACGCCCCCAGCCGACCTTGTACACTAAACCGTAGAAACTTTTGCTTTCGTTTGAGGGCTTCCGCTAGCTTCTAAACTTACTATTACCTCTTGAATCAACGTTGCATTACCCGACCTATATCGCCGACCCGACCGGTACACGACCCAGTAAAAAGTCTACCTCAGTAGCAAGACATATTGTTCGCAATAAGCGCGTAGCTCACATATTTAGATTTTTTCGTAGTGGCTTCACGCGGCATATCTCATTAAATTGTGTTATTATAAAGCGCCAGTGATACTTTGTACTACCAAACCCATTGAATGATGGAGTTCATGCAACATTGTGGTGTATCGTGGAAACGAGAACACACAAGATGAGGAAGCTGGCGGAGCTTCCAGGAAGTTTGCCTTGGTTTATTGCAGGTAGATAGCAAAGTGAAAGGTATCTTCTACATGCTATGTGCGTCCTTGGTTCATTTGGTTGGTCACGACGCGTGTCAACACGAATGTCGTTATGTAATCACCTTTGTCGAGATACTAATCACTGTCAACACTATTCGCGTTATCAGCTTCCTGCAAGTGTAGCTGGTGCTGGTTGTGTGGCTACATGCATGCCTTGGCTGCACTACACAAGCCTAGTCCAGCTATACTTGAGGTAAAACACAACTACTGAAATGTGTTGGGTTGGTAGACTTTTTTTTGGGTCACCTGTGGACCAGGTCCGCTTTGGGTCCCACAATTTTTCTCCACAATTTTTTCAAAGGGTCTCTGTTATGGGTCATCCGCTGCGGTACCTAAAATGAGATCCATCAAAACACACGTTGTGTTTCTTATATATAATATTTGGCAAATGTGATATTTTACGTAAAGAGTTATTGTTTGAAAGCTAGAGCGTCTGGTAGCTCTTTAGCTTTTTGCAAGTTTGTGACGATGATATCATATTTCGTTAAGCATTTAAAGTTTATGAACATGTGCGTGTGGCTTAATTTAATGTAAAATCTTAAAAATATTATGTTCCAAGAAGTATCGATTGAGTCATACAGGATCATTTCTAGACTCATGTCGACTTTGTTATTTGTTAGCAAGAATATAAATGGAGAATTGAAGAAGTATGAAATTGCTTTGGATAGGTGATTGGGGGTCGAAGAAATGTGAACCTCATACTATATGTGTGCGACTACATGGCGATATTACCATTGATATGCAGTATTGTACTGGCACGATGAAATACACCACCAAACTTTATGGTATTGTAACTCTGCAGCCAGCGGTGCGATTGACTCGAATTTTTTTGATAGAAAGTTCCGCGTTTCCCCGCTTAAGTGATGGTTTTATAGTTTCAGACTCGCAGCCGTTATCTAGCTATAGTTAAATGAAAAGCGTTTCTCAGTCGAAATGGCAAAAAAATCGAGGCTATATCACACCATATGGTGGATAGGCGGATTACAGGTCGACGCCAGCAAATGCTAGCAATCCTTTCATATTTGATAATTTAGTAACTAATTACCTCCAAAACAATATATTCGTAGGACGATTTCCTTTAATTCTACTAACTAGATGTACCTTCCATATTTGTTATCTCTGAAATCTAGATACTAGAGGTACTATCTATTTTAATAGTTTACGGTCATTTATAATGCCTCAAGTTGTTCCGCCTCTGACCTTGGCGGACACACCACGTAGGTCGTAACCAGCAGTGAACCTCACGACGTAGTGCTGGTTCTAAGAGGCCACTGAGTACTTAAACATGTCCTCTGTAACCGCAAAATAAGCGGCAACATGTTGACGTACTGCTTACTTCTTTGGTCTGCGCGGACTACGCGTTTCGTTCAGAAATCCGCATGTGCCCCCACGATGTGCAGGCTCTCGAAGGTTGCTAACTGCCTCGTGCTGAAGGCTAAAGCGACAGTAAAACACTAAACGGTGAGAAAATATGTAGTCTAGCTCGCGACGATTTCAAAACTGTGCTAAGAATTCTCGTGCGGTTATTAGATTTTATTTTTTGACGATTTAAAATATTGCGTGGTGCATTTCATTGTGCCAGTACAATAGCTCCCCAACAGGGTGCTATTCAGGGGCCTATGGCTGTCGAGCTTACTCGCCAAGGAACTGTGCGACGACAAGTGCGCCGAGGCCGGCGACAAAATGTCTCTCCGGAACATGTTGCCAGTAGCAGTGCAACTCGGCGTCAACAGAGAAGTGCAAGATCCGCTGGAGCTTCTTAGTAATTGTCTAGTGTAGCCTAAACTACAACTGCACTAACCTTTTATAATACACCTCTTATATTCAATTGATTAGCTTGTAACTAAGATTATTTAAAAATAAAGGTTTGACATACTTTATTTTTATTAGGTCTTATATCGGTCCCTATACTAAATTTGAATGGGTCACAAATTTGGGTCTTTTATATCGGTCTTAGATTTGGACCACGGACCCAAACAGGACCGGGTCCACCGGTGACCCGTTTTAATTTCTTCCGTTGGGTTTATGTTCCCGTAGTTGTGAGTGATGGTCATGTGTATCCATGTGCCCGACTATGTAACAAGTGTTACAGGTGCAACGTGTTGAAGTTGATTATGCCGAATTGTTTCGGCGTCAATATTCCATGACTTGATCTCAAACTTTACATATCATTTTGTATTGTTGTTGCCTACATGGTAGTCTGTGTGCAATGTGCATTTAGAGAAAAAGTTGAATTTTGAAAAGACTTCTGCAGCTTTTTTGTTTTTTTTCACTAGAGGTCCGTTCAGTACTTGCGCAGCTTAGCGTCTTGCTTAGCAACGTATTGCCCTAGTAGAACCTTGGCTTCTTTAGCTAGAGAAGTCAAAGGTTCTCACGAGTCAGCTACAGACTCAAGGTCTTTCCAGGCAACTAGAACTTCATAGTCTTTGATTGAGGCATTCCACCGATGCTGTTTGAGCTCATTTATAGCCAATATGATTCCTTGGGAAGCCACATGCTCTAGGATTTCCTCAGTAACGTCTAGCTGACTGTCAGCATAGAACTTTAAACGTGATGCATGTACGTCAAACTCATCACCTGTCACTAAATGACGGATTCTAAAGGAATGTGAGTCTGCTCAGGTCACTTTGTAGGGACCTTGCCATGTGACGAGGAGCTTGTTGCCCTTTTTCTCATCTACACGTGAGCGTAGGACGTAGTCACCTACGTCAAAGTTGACGACGTTCTCCCCCGCTCCTTTTTTGTTAAGGAGGCGTTGCTTGACACGTTGGTCAGCAATAGGCATGTGGATTGCGCACAAACTCCTACGCAACTCAGCTAGATGCTTGTCAATCGCTGCCGAGTTGGTCGGCAACGTGACAAGCTTCTTGTTTTCAGGGTGGTAGAACTCTGCTAGAGGGGACGGGCATGGTAGTCCTGTGAATAGCTCATCAGGTGCTCGATTGCCGAGCGAGGGTAGCGCTGTGTGGTTCAAGCTGGCTTGAACAAGTGGCACAAGGTAGCTCCAGTCCTTGGTAGATAGCTTGTACTCTAGAGTCATTACTCGTAGAACTTGAAGTATGGCGCGGTTGACCCGCTCCACCGCCCATTGATCCATGGACTGTAGGCTAGAGTGAAATGTGGTTGACTCTTGAGTTTTTTCGAGAGTTCCGAGACGACCTCGTTCTTGAAATGACTGCCTTTGTCGCTCACCCGTACGGGTGGGGCACCAAAACGACTGTGCCAATCCAATATGGTTGTTGTGGCAACGGTACTGTCCGCCGCATCACAGACGACGAGCTCACAAAAGTGAGTTGCATGGTCTTTCGGTACTAGTAGGTACTTGCTTTCCCCAAAAGACTCGCCAAGCGAGAGGAAATCCCAATGTAGGGTTCCATTTCTCTCGTTGCACTCAATTGTTTCGCTCCATGGACGGCGGATCATCTTGCCTCCTTTTACGTGAGAGAAAAGCAAACAAGATGCCACAAAAGAATAAACCACGCTCCGAAGCTCGGAGATATGGAAAACGCGCCGAAGGTGGTTCACCATGGCCTGCTCGCCGCGGTGGCCTTGGGCCCCGCAATGGGCGATAACACAGAGTCTCTGGATCAGTTCCTTGCGCGCTCTCGGAATCCAAATGCGTTTGTCCCTGTATAGTACGCCGTCTGCGTCTTTGGTCGTTGTTTGTGGGGAAATGAGCTGCTGCTGTGCAGTAGCTATCTCTTCCAACGACGGCCAAACGAATCCTTCGTCATCCAGGGGTCGCAACACTTTCTTCGGTTTTGACTTTGGCACGGTGGCTTGCTTCTTCAATCGCTTTCGAGTGAACCGTTTCAACTTGATTGAGTTGGCAGGTTGTCCTGCCCATCGCGATAACATGTCGGCCCAGACGTTGGATTCGCCATCCATATGCTCAATCAAATATCTGTAGCCCATCAGTTTGATCACCCAGCGGAGGAGCTTGCCCCTAATGTGCTTCTTGATACTCGTGTCAGGTGCGAAAACGTGTATGAGATTTCTGTGGTCACAGAATAGACGAAAAGGGCAAGCCCGCAGGAGCAGGTAATCCAGTTTCTCGCAGTCCACCACAATGGGGTAGGCCTCTTTCTCGATCACTGCCCAGTTGAGTTGTGCTCCACGAAATGTCCCGCTCACACAAGTTAGCAATTTATGTTGTTGCTTTGTAATAGGAGTTTTCGTGTCATAGCTAGTTACCTGGGTAACTAGCACCGCATATCCAACGTCCGACGCATATGAGAAGACACAGATCGTAGCAGCATCGTCCGGAAGGGCAAGCGTGGCTGTAGTTGCCAGTAGATCTTTCACGCAATTGTAGGCCTTTTCTCTGCGTGATTCAAGTCGATCGAGATGCCACTGCAACGCGCTTTGTACGCTTTCCTTTGGAGAGAGTGGCGTCAAGACGTTGCTGCAGAGGGTCCACAGACCGTGCGTAGTCTGGTATAGTTTCGCGCATCCAATTTGCAGCGCAAAGGAACTGCTGAAGTTCTCCGGCCGTTGTTGGGTATGGCATCGACCGTAGGACATCGATCCTCGCAGGATCACGTGAGATTCCGTCACTACTGATGACTCGGCCGCACCATTTTACTGTTTGCTGGTAAAGACCGCTTTTCTTTGCACTTAGTTTAAGCCCTGAAGCAGCCACCAAGTCGAAAAATTCCTCTAGTTTGTCTAGGTAGGTCTCTATGTCGTATGCGAACAAGAGAATATCATCTATCCAAATGACAATGAAACGGTACAAAAGCGAATCAGAACATTTCTCCATCGTCTGCTGGAAGTGCACCGCAGCATCACAGCGTCTTTGCGGAACGCGACGAGGAGTGTAGATTTTTGCGTCCGTAATGTAGGACATTAGATCCTGACTAAGCTCATCTAATGGCAGTTGCCAGAAACCTTTTAGCAGGTCAAACAGCCCATAGTGCTGCTTTCCTCGTGTGTGCTCAAGCAGCGTCGCCATATGTGGCATCGTGCTGATGAGAGCCTCAATAAGGTCGTTTACGCGACGGTAGTCGCAGGTTTGGCGATACTCATCATCGGTCGTGCCTTGCTTGCGCAAAGGCAGAACGGGGCTGGCCCAACGGCTATGGGGATTTTCGTATACCCAACCGAGTTCAACAAGTCTGGTGTCAAACTCATGCAGAAAACTGCACATTGCCGGTGGATAGTGCCGGGGTTTGCTTTTCACAGCACCGACACCGTCTTTGAGGCGGATTTTCAACGGTGGGACGTTCGCAGGAGGGTCATCGCCGAGGTTCAGTCGCCAAGTGTCATGCTTCAGCACTACTGCTTGTAGCTGTGGTTCCAACTCGCGCGGGAAACCATTTTCGATTGCAGTGGTAATCAATTTGTCGAGGGCCGACTTGAGTTCACCACT
Organism: Phytophthora megakarya; assembly: GCA_002215365.1. NCBI lineage: Eukaryota > Oomycota > Peronosporomycetes > Peronosporales > Peronosporaceae > Phytophthora > Phytophthora megakarya. Next base: position 4,813 of record NBNE01000704.1, on the reverse strand, counting down.
CGTCGCTGGTATAGCGGGTCCAAGAAGTTCGCCGTCTATTTCCTCCGTTTCGTCGTCAAATTCCTCGGTACGTGCTGCTAATTGCTCTAATTACCGGTCGATGTTAATTCCCAGAGTGTTTAAACATCCTGTCCCAGTATTAGGTCTGGTTTGCAATTTTCCATCACTAGACATTCCACAGGCTCGTGGATGGTAACTGGACCAGCGGTGGTGTTCAGCATCAACCGTAGTTGCACAGAAGCAGCACATGGTATTTAATGCTCACCCACAGCCTCGTTCACGATAGGAGATGCTAGAGTTTTCACCACTACGGAATCATCAAGCTTCTGTAGCTCATCGACGTGTTGCCTACCCATTACAGCCCTATCGGCGCCAGTAATCGGCACAGTACGGTACTATCAGCACGTTGTTCAAAATGACAGTCTTTTCTTCGGAAGGAATACATTCGCGCAGGCGTTTGAGCCGCGCGGCTTGCTTCTTGCTCCCGTCGCTGCGTTGTTCACGCAGCTTTCGGCGGATGTCCGCCTTTTGCTCATCAGTAGCCTTGTCACACTCAGAGAGCCAATGCATGCCCTCACAGTGAGGACAAGGTGTTGGAGGAACCTTTGGTCGCTCCGAGGACGGTTTAGTAGGAGGTTTTGGGCTGGCTTCGTAACTTCACTAACTACGCGTTGTTTCTTGGGCGCTGTAGGATTTGAACCACGTCCAGATGGATGTCCCGTCTCACTACTACCCCGGTCGCGCTTCGATCTTTTCATGCTTTGATAAGCTTTTTCTTGATCTAATGCCTTTTGCAGGACCAGGTCGTGAAGAATAACTTCGTCTTCCTTTGCCTTGCGCAATTGGAAACGAATCGTCCTCTCCACTTCATCGTGGAGCGCTTGTGGCTCTAAAGACGCGATCAAAATGCGGCACAAATGTTGCCGTCCGTCCGAACCAGTGAAGAATTGATGCCATCCATGTTCCTCAATAATGCCATGACACTTCTTGAAATACTGAATGACACGTTCACTAACGTCCGTTTCGGACAGGTCCATGTGAAGTTGTTCTCGCATCTCCACATCGATGTCCGGAACATCATTGTTTTTGATGCTGGCGATAATCCTGTCTACTTCGGCCAAAATGTGGCTGTCGGTGACATCATCCATGGACATTTTCCAACGGAGCATGCACCACATGCGAAGCAGTTCTTGATCGAAAGTGCTCTTCACGGGCACGATCACGTCGCCGGCGTTGTCCTTGGCTCGGCTGCGAACCGCTTCTTCATACTCGCGACGTTCACGCCGCCACTTCACAAGCGCAGCGTGAGAAGTTGCTAGTTAAGCGGTGCGAGCGTAGGAGTGAAGATTGACGTTGACACACGTTCTTCTTCGGCGTCTGACGCGGTTGCATTGCTTGCTCGGGTCCTGGCCATGTTCGAGTCTCGACGGTTAAACCGCTAAAGAATTCATTGTGGTGTATCGTGGAAACGACAACACACAAGATGAGAGAGCTGGCGGAGCTTCCAGGAAGTTTGCCTTGGTTTATTGCAGGTAGATAGCAAAGTGAAAGGTATCTTCTACATGCTACAGTATTCTACGTGTGCGTCCTTGGTCCATTTGGTTGGTCACGACGCGTGTCAACACGAATGTCGTTATGTAATCACCTTTGTCGAGATGCTAATCGCTGTCAACACTATTCGTGTTATCAGCTTCCTGCAAGTGTAGCTGGTGCTGACTGTGTGGCTACATGCATGACTTGGCTGCACTACAAACATAGAGCTATAGTTTGGTTTATCATGCTAGTAGTAGATCTAAACTTACTCATATTTTTGTTTTATTGAGGTAAAGTTTACGAATGTTTCGTTTTTCGAGTGATACTATAATAGCATGACACAGTTTAATGAAGCAGCGATATTTCTTTTTTTATTATGCTTGCCTTTCATATTATTTTTTTCGTAGCTACCCGTAGTGACTGAGATATGATTTAGTGGGTGTGATATCCAACTCCTTTTCCAGTATTTTTTTATGTTGTAGATAAATGTAACAACATAGGCTTTGTTTACTTGATGGTTTTTCGTTTTGGGTATCGATGATAATTTGTTTACCAACAACACACGCAGTTTGTGTTGCATGACTGCGTGTGCACGTATAGTGTAACTGACAGAGGCATTATGAGCGTGTCGTCTAGAAGTTAAAATTGTACGCCTGTGGTGTAAGTACGGTAGTATTTTAATATTGCGTAGTACAACCTTAAAAGTGCAGAGGCTTTGTATGCTTGCATTGTACTACTACTGCATGTACTACACGCCATATTTTGACAATGGAAGTTTGTTTTTCGTGTAGTTTTGGGACTTTACTGCTAAGTTCTTGCAGTAGTACAGTTAGTGCAGCAGACGTTCTTTAGAGTAGCAGTAGTACGACTACTTTACTGTAGCATTTGCCTGTCAATGGAGAGGTTCATTGACTTCCATCGTACTTCTAGTTGCACATTGATACACACCGACTTACTACTTCGTAGTAGTATATACCACTACTAGTAGTATTAATAGTACTTGTAAATGTGTGTGGGCCTGCAATATGTGCGGTCTTTCAGTGGCTCGGTCTGTGTAGCGGGGCTACACCGAACAGTGACATGGGTACACTGTTCCGGGTGGTATGTCGAACACAAGTGAGACTGCGTCAAACAAAAAGATACTTATGAACCTAAGTACGTATCGCGATTTAAGGGCATCGTTGCAAAGAGAAGCGTCTTCTGCTTCTTTTAAGCCCTCGGCATCTCTAAAATAAGCAAAACTGAAAAAGTTACTGACCCTCCAAAATATTTTCTCCATTTTCCCAGGCCCAAAGTATGGGCGTGTTTCCGACTGGTTTGTCCGCAATATTTTTCGGATTTTATTGAAACGTATATTACCGGAAAGCTCGTGCAAAACGTAGTCGAACAGTAGTGTTTTATGCCTTTTTGGAGTAAGTTCAGCTTTCAAAATTTTGATGTTCGGCTAGGTACGAAATCTGATTGGTCAACTTCAAACGTGATTATCTCGAAAACTCCAAATGGTTCATAAGTATCATTATGTTTGACGCAGTCTCAAGTGAAATACCACGGGTACAAGTGGGTACATGGTACCACTTTCTCTGAGAGCCACCCAATGAGGGCTGCTCAGGTTTATATAGTTTTTTACTATAGGACATTTGTAGTTTGTATTGCAGGCCAAATTACGGATCAACCTATAAATATATTGAGTCTTAATTCTACCTTTGTCTTGGTAAGGTTCCTTTAGGCCAGGGAGCAGTGAACTGCCGTTCACTAGGAGTTTGTACACTCCTGCACACTTCCTCTGTGCAAGGTGCTTTGTGACCCCCGTCACACTTGGTAGCACTTGTTGGTCAATCTTACACCTACGCGGGTAGATTGGGCTACCTGAATCCTCTGTGGTCTCTCGGGGAGCCAAGATGGATCGCAGTGATTTTCCTCACTTGATCGATGCTCAGTTTGAGTCGATCCGGAAGATGGCAGGCATCTTTGGAATGGATGCCTTCCGGAGCTTGGCGGTTGCTACGCCGGCCGAGCAGGTCGAACGCGTGAATGCGTTCGACATGTACGAACTTGGGCTCATCGAGCACGTTCGGGGAAACCTTCAGGCTTCCGTGGCCGAACCGAAACCGGCCGGGCCTAAGCCGTTGCGGCTGAAGGTACATCCGTATGAAGAGAAGGAAGTAGAAAACCTTCACTCCTGGGTTCAAGAAGTTGAGCTTGCGATGGACGCGGCTCTCATCTCGACCGAGTGTCTGCGCGTCGCTTTTGCGCTCTCCAACCTTGGCGCTCGTGCCAAGACCTGGGCTTACACGCGTGAAGCGACGTCGCCTGGATGTTTTACATCCTGGGCTCAGCTGTGTGAACGGCTTCGAGCCGCTTTCCTCTCGGCGAACTATGAGTATCGCCAGCGCTCACGCTTCCTCGCCTGCAAGCAAGGGAAGCGCGAGCTGCATGAGTACACCCAGAAGATGGACGTGCTCGCGGCATCTCTGTGGGGAACCCCCTACCTGAACACATCAAGGTGACTGTGTTCATGGACGGCTTAAGAAGTAAGTCCGGCTCGCACGCAGTTGTTCCGCGTGCAGCCATGGAGGAGGCAATCCAGGAGGAGTACAACCACAGTCAGGCTCGTACCCCTACCTCTGCGTGGCAAGGTCACAGTGTGCCAGAAAGAGTGGCACATGGGTCTCCTGGTAACGGAGCCAGTGGCGGGCCAGTACCCATGGATCTTGGGCTGGTCGTGCAGAGCGATATCCGCTGCTTTGGGTGCGATCGTCTCGGGCACATGAAGCGTGCCTGTCCTGCAGGTGGACAAAGGAAGTTTCCTTCCAGATCTCATGGGTAGACAGCAATTTCCGCCAACCCACTCCGCCACAAAACATTTAGAGATATCATTGACTGGTGTTCAGCGCGAACTGTGGTCCACATCGTATTTGTGACGTGAAAGTGCAGTACATACTAGATAAATGTTGCTTGAAAGTACACAAGACTTGTCAAGTTTACCGATGATACAAGGTAAGCTGGCAGGACACATTCCATGTAGAAAGACAAAGCAAACAAAGGTCTACAAGAAAACTATTGATGCAATGCCATGGGTGTTCATTAGAAAGCTTAGCGTCAGGACTACGGCAGACATTTCAGCATGTATCGGAGCCTCATGAAGCGAATCAAAACCTGGCTAGGTGACCCGGGGACGGACTCGACTGCTTGCACTTTTAGTCACGGAAAATGAACCAGTCTGTGATGAGTGTCGTGACGTACACCAACGTAGTTGTAGCCACGCTGGACGATTCTGATA
>NBNE01000703.1:0-18248 GCA_002215365.1 Phytophthora megakarya | reverse complement strand
GGCCAAACTAATCCCCGATTCCAGGCGTAGGCGGACACTTGTGCAGCCTAGAGCAAATTTTACCTTTTATCCCTATGTTCCTAACCCATCCTCAGCTGCTTTCCTACGATCGTCCGTAATCTGGGTACATACCTCATCCTGGGATCTGTCTATCACGATCGGTGATCTCGGGTCATCTCCTGATCGTCGTCGAGCAGTGCTCTTCCTCATTGCCGCTCACCTCGGGGCCCACGACTGCTGCCACTAGACGATCACGTCCCGCCTTCTTCTCATGAACCTGGATCACCATCTTGCCTTGAGCTGGGATCGCCTTCACCTCGCGTATCCTGATCTGTGATAGGCGTGGCTCCAATTTTGCCATCCTCCATTGTTCGCCGTCTGCTGACCCGCTACAGTCCTGGATCGTTGGTCGATAACGACTCCTGTCCACAACTTCTCCTTGATCCTGCATTCTCGCGATACGTTAAGGGTATGTCACCATCGATCATTCGATCTTGGGTCATCCTAATTCAACATCATTCACCGATCTTGTCGCACGCTGGATTTTGGGGAAGTGACTTTTGTCTTGGCTTGGAGTGGGATTTCTGTCGCCTGGTCCGTCTCTATCTCGCGATCTGGCAGCCGGGATTGCGCTTCTCGTGAGATCTTGATCGCACTTCACCACAACGCTAAAGCCAGCACTTCCACCGCCTGGATAAATAAAAGCGGCGCGAGTGGACATCCTTGGCGAATGCCAGACTGAACTTCCATAGGCGATGACATGTCACCATTGACTGCAAATTGTGCGGTGGTGCCGCGGTGCAGCCTCTGCATCAGATCCACAAATCGTAAGTCAAATCCGAAGCGTCGAAGCACTTCGAACAGATACACCTGGTCAACAGTATCGTATGCCTTCGCGAAATCGAGTAGTAAAATCCCTGGGCTATCTCCGGGAAGTTCCTGTTGGTCTCGGTAACCTGTTTCAAGCACCGTCAGCACCATCACCACAGAACGGTCCATTTGCCGTCCGTGGATGAACCCTTGCTGTGTATCCCCGATGAGCTTCCCCAGGAATGATTCGAGCGGAGGGGCAAGAATCTTCGCAAATATCTTGTAGCTGGACTGGAGAAGTGAGATAGGTCGGTAGTCTAACGCGTTAGAGGAATCTCCTTTTTCCGCAGCGGTACTACCACCGCTTTCAGAAAGGATGCTGGTGGTGGGCCCCCTTGTAACAAGCTATTACATGTTTGAGCCAGTTTGGGAGCTATCACGTCTGCATAATCCGCGTGGAAGTCATTGTTGAGACCGTCTTCTCCTCCCGCTTTGCGACGACTAAGTCCCCGGATGGCCGCGAGTATATCATCCTCCGTAATAGGGGCTAACAGAGATGTGTTTTCCGCATTGGATACCCTGCGCTCCGTCGGAATCTGCACATAGTGTGCGACAGCGTGGGTTCCAAGCTTTGGCAAAAAATTTAAAGGCAAACATAAATTTTTGGGATTGATTATGCGCTCGAAGTCTGAGAAAGGGTACCCTCTCAAAACTGAACCTTTCATATATGATATTTCCTGTCTCACCGCTCTTCAGTATTAGAATGCAAAGCAACAGCTGTGGCGCCTCTGAGTGTTATTATACCTGCACAAAAGTACCAGTCATGTGCAACGTTTCTTGTAGGGCACGGTGCTCGAAAACTCGGAACTCGGATCAAAATGGTCTTGCTCCGTCCGATTATTGCTGTCCGAGCGCAGCTTCTCGATGTCTCACTTCTCGCTCACTGCCGTTTTCAGCCTCCTACACATGTATGGCATTTGAAATGCCCTATTGTGTCCGCTGTCAATTGGTTCGATCCACTCGATTTCCCAATCCAGACCCGGCTCTGGCGACAGACTAAGATTTTGTATGCTCTTGGCGCTGAATTCTTGAGATGTGACTGGCATGGCACCCTCAGTCTCCAGTTCTCCAGTTCGAGCAGAGCTCGTATCATATACTTCGTAGTAATAGTCAAGTGTACTGCCCCATGCTGTGCTGGCCGTATGTCGTCTCGCTTGTGGCCGTCGCGAGCGGCGCGTCCACCAAGTCCTACGTGACCAAGTCGGGCGTTCTGCCATGGGTGGACGTGGACACGCCCTCGAAAGCGCAGACGCACGCGTCCTCGCGCGGCGACTCGTGGACGCTCGTCATGAGCGACGAGTTTAACACGGAAGGCCGCAGCTTCGAGGCGGGCGAGGACCATCTCTGGACCGCCATCGACAAACCCGACGGCGTGAACGCCGCACTGGAGATTTACTACCCCAACATGACTGGCACGGCCTGCGACGACGACGGCAGCTGCTACTTCTACATCGAGTCGGACATCCACGAGACGAACCTCACGGTCTGGAACGAGTACATCTCTCCTCCCGGCTACGAAGACGTGACGTTCTACTACCGCTCGGCCATGGTGCAGGGCTGGAACAAGTTCTGCTTCCAAGGCGGCCTCGTGACTGTGCGCGCGCAACTGCCCGGCGCCGTGACCAATGCGAGCGGCAATCCCGACATCGAGACGGGGTCCACCAGTGTACGAGCGGCCAATATCGACTACTACCCCACGTGGCCCGGCATCTGGCTCATGGGGAACCTCGGTCGAGCCATCTTCACAGGCTCCACGGCCCGCATGTGGCCCTTCTCATACAACGAGTGCAACGAAACCATCTTCGACTCGCAGAACCAACGCATCAGCGCTTGCGACGACAACCCCGGCCATGGCCTAAACGCCAACCAGGGGCGTGGAGCTCCAGAAATTGACATCTTGGAAGGGGGAGGCACCGCCATTTCGTCGTCGATTCAAGTGGGGCCGGGGATGCCGGACGACTTCCGGATGCTCGTGGACAACTCGTCTGCTTACTGTTTCTACAGCTACGACTGTACGACCACTGGAGCCAACAACCAAGACGTCCCGACCAAGTACTACTGGAACTTGCGAGGCCACAAGTCGTGGTACCAAGGCCTCCGATATGCGGCCAACAACTTGTGCGACGTCGAGAGCGACGACGTGCAGAGTTTCGCCACCATCAACGCGTCGCTGACCAAGGGCATCACTCAGAACGCGTGCACGATGGATTTGTGTCCGGCGTCGTACGATGTGAACGCCGACTTGGGCTTTAAGGACAACGGCACGGTGCACTGGGGCGTCAACTCGAATGGGACGTGTTTCCCCAAGCAGAACGCCTACATGGGTGCGTATTTGTGCAATGCCGGTAATACGAATTCAGAGTGTACGCAGTCCGGGGGTTCCACCAGTGCCGGGTCCGAGTTCCAGTATCAGATGGACGCCATTTCCTCCAATTGGGAAGTGCATATGGCGGCGTATCTGGACTGGGTCACGTACTCTTTGGAGTGGGTGCTTGGTGACTCTGGTTACATTCGCTGGGAAGTGGAAGGCCAGGTGATCTTTGAGATTCCGGCCGAGGCGATCACCAACCCCCCACAAGACACGGGGAAGATTAACCCTAAGAAACTCATGATTGAGGAACCTATGTACTTCATTTTCAACGTTGCCCTCTCCAGTTCGTGGGGGTCGAAACCACCGAACGCTGGATCAAGTGGTTGCTACGGTGATGGAACCGATAACACAACGAACGCTATTTGCGACGCGTTTCCGATGTACATGAAGATCGACTACATTCGCGTGTACCAGGATGTGTCCGAGAGCTCGTCGATGACCTACGGATGTGACCCATTAACGCACCCGACCAAGCAGTGGATTGAGGACAACATCGACGACTACCAGGACGACGACAACCTCGTCGTGGAAGTGTCAGGTATGGCATTCTGCAATTCGCATGCCGACTGTACCATCTCGACTAGTGGCTCGTCAGCTGTGACTACTGGTACTTGCAACTCCGACCGTCGTTGCGAGTGCTCTTCAGACTCGTGGACGGGCCCTCGATGCACGGAGACGGCCACCAATGAAGACGGAGACAACCTCTATGGCCCACCGATCCTCGTTTCCCTGCTGATTGCTGGTCTGGCCTGCGTGGTCACCTTCATCGTAGTCCTGTACAAGGTGACACAAGCCAGGCGTATCGGCGCGCGTATGCGTGACCAAGCTCTCAAGATGGAGCACGCCAAACAAGTTCAGACTACTAGTGTCGACTCAATCGACGAGGGCTCGAGCAAGTTGGCGAAAGACCTTTCCAGCAACAACTTTGTATAGATATGATGCCCACCAGGCAACGCACTCAATTCACAGCTCTGAACGATATCTGCTGTGGAATGTGTCTTTGCGGCGTCTTTCGTTGTTGTTGATAACTGTTGTTGATGAAGCTTCGCACGAAATCTGGATTTGCCTGCCCACTACATGTAAGGGCCATACACTACTATGGCCGTGTTCACTTCGAAGTTCGAACGGGTCTTGCAAGTTGCAAACGTGTTCTCGTGGATGCAACAGGATGTGTGGGCAACGCGGTGGGAGTTTTGACGGGAGTTGAGCCGGAACACGAGTGTACAATGCACAAGAACTGGAGAAGAGATTTGAGTGTTTCCAAACATCGCCTTCATCTGCTCATATGTACTGTATGCACGAAGATGAACAAGAGATCTTCTCTTTCGATGTACGACTGGCACTGGCAATGCACATTTGTTTTGAGTTGGGTAGTCGACACGCCATTTCCGCCGCGTCAGATTTGGCAATACCTATGGTATGACAGATTTACAGTGTATAATACACTGTACATGGATAGGATGATAAAGACTCGAGATCTTCGACAATGACCATTTTTTCGCGCATATGCCAACTTCAACGTGCTCCTGCAGCAGGTTCCACCAAGCAGGACTCCTGCTTGGTGGAGCAGTGCACCTCTCCAACTGCAAGCGGTCTCACCACCAAATTGTTGGTGTATATGCTGCAGTTTGAAATACCTCGGAAACTTCAATACGGGCCCGTATACTTGTACGGTAGCGATCGGTGTACGTAGGTGGAGTTTATAAGCGACCGACAGCCGCGTTTCTCGGTGGGAAGCACAAACTGCACGTACATTTCGGTGCCGCCCCTGCGTCTTTTCCTTCAAGATGGCAATACATGTACCGTGGGAATTCAAAATGCGTGATGCGAGCTCGTATTCGTGCGACAACGAAACTCGTTGCAGCTTGGAAACTCCAAGACCATTAATGCCCGTCCGTTGACGGTCAACCACCGTAGCCATATCGGTCTGCATCCCTCGGCTGTCGACGTTGTCGCAACTTCTTTTGTCACGAAGATGACGAGCTACATCATCGCTTGAGGCTTTTGAATTTGAATTTGAATTGCGGTTATGCCGGCCGTCTAGGCCCAGTGCAGCAGCACTGCATACGAGATCACCTCATTGAGGCGTATCCCGCGGTGACGGCCCATTGAGGCTGCAATTGATCATCAATAATGATTCATCATGATCGATCAGTATGTACATGTATAGGTACACATGTACAGTACCAGGTATTGAAGCATAGGCTTTGCTTGGTCCGCCGCAAGCTTCACAACAAACAGCTTTACGTATTTCGAAGTGTACCTGAATACGTGTACACCACAAGTGCTGTGGCCATCGCTACATGTAGCCTTTGAAATGCTCAGCTACGCATTCTGGCGAGACCAGATAAACAACCGAATGTCTTCCGCACAGCGTTCCAGCTCTCTTGAATCAAGAATCTTGATCGAAGCAAAATGAGTGAGAGTCATCAATGGTTCGTGTTGAAGCAATGGACAGGCGTAAAGCGTGAAGCACTGACAATTCATTTGCTTGCTTAGTTGTTGCGGGGCGACTCGAAAACCAAAAAGGGGCAACCTCCCGCTTTGTCAAAGCCTTTGAGTTCGAGCTTCAACCTGCACAGCGATCAGTTGTAGGCTACAACTGCTGTACAACTTGTAGCAATGGTATCGCAACAACCCGACCAACGGTACTGTACTGTTTAGGTAGACAAAAGCAGCGCCATCGGTAGTTGAGACCGTGGCGACATCAGTTTTTAAGAACGTTGAGATGCACCGCGATCAATGGCAAATGCTGGCCGGCCATACACCAAGGTGGATCGCTGAAGTCCTGGCTGCACGGCTTCCCCATCCTGAGTTTGGTGCCGTGAGGAGATCCACCCTCCGCTCTTTGTACGACACTGCACTTTTGCGCGATGATCGCCGCTGCCCTGTCCGCCTACAATTCAAACTGCCTGCCATCCACGAAGTTAAACCGCGACGATGCAAGCCACGCTCAACCAGGAGCCCACCGATCGAAGCTACTTTTTGCCGAGTCGGCCAACCGAACCGCGACGTGCGCCACCTTCGGAGGATCGGCCGTTCGAGTGTCCGATTCCAACCTGCGGCGGTCGGTTCCACCGCAAATTCACGCTTCATGAGCACATGAAGACACACACGGGTGAGCAGCCTCACCACTGCCCTGTTGCTGGCTGCGGCAAGCGTTTTAGTACGTCGGGTAACTTGGCTCGGCACCGTAAGCTGCACTTGGTCCACAAGCTCAATTGCCCTACGCCGCACTGCTCCCGAGAATTCACGAGTCGTGAAAAGCTCATGAGACACCTTAAGGTCCACCTCGCGGGCACACCGCACACGTGCAACATTGAGGGATGCGGCAAGACCTTCAGCACGGCTGGAAACTTGACCCGGCATCGACGAACGCGACACAATGCACCGCCGGCTAACAGAGCCACGGGATTGGAGCTACCGCGTCAATCGCCTATGCTGAAGAGTTTGCCCTTCCCAGAGCAGCAGCAGCGCCAGTTCCCCATGCAATCTCTGCCCAGTCGGATGGTGCACTACCCGGTCGTACCGGGTGCCATGCTCGTAAAAACCCCGATGTGGTCTGCTGCACCGACCCAAGAAACAGTGCCTGCTGTGAGGACCGACTACAGTCGCATCTCTGACCAAGACGTACGAGATCTGATGGATTGCCTCTTTGTCGAGAACCCTGAATTCGCTCCCGTGAACAATATGGGCGGCATCATTCGAAGCGAACCGTTCCTTCGTGGAGCTTACCACCATCCGTAAGGGTCAACCGCGACAATGGTTGTCACAAGGGTTTGTTGAAAGTTGTTAATGAAGTTATTATGGCTGAGGTGTTCAAAAGCCTCCTTTCTACTGTATCTGCCACGATCGCTTTGCGGTTGTCTGTTAGTCAGTCGCAATCATCGATAACCAAACTGTCACTACATGCATTAAACACTGCACTTCTGTACAAGAAGTCATGCAGGCGCCGCACCAGTCACGCGTCATCCTTCTAAGCCTTACATATCGCTGCCTCGGCACATTTTGACGCGTTCCAGCGAGCCATCCTATCTGTACCGTAGAGAAAACTCCTTAGTGCCCGTTTGTCAGGGTCACGTCACGGATCCAGCGGTACAGTACTTGGACTTCGAAACGCATGAGCATCAAAGGTGGTTTTGACAACTGAAGATCGGATCGCTCGCAAAGCTCGCCGCTTTGGTCCGTTGCAGAGCATGCTGGCACCGCCGTGACCGCGAATGAATTGATTCTGGTGTTGCCAAGAACACCCGTTGTGATCATGAGCCTGGAGGAATTGCTCTTGATGGTGAACAAACGCCAAACGGTATCAGTTCAAGGTCACGTTGCCCCAAAGCCGACGCAAGTGATCGTCGAAATTGTCGAGGTCGCTTCGAAGACCACCACGCTGGCAACGTTGGTGCTGGGATTCGAGCAACCGTCCGTCCACCCTTCTCTCATCACAAGTTCATCCGGAGACGACGAGACGGACGGCGCCAAGCTGCTTGCAGTTTTGACAGCAGATTCGCCGCGAAGCCTGCAAATCTTCCCAGATAAAAAGTAGCCGGTCGTCTATCCACGCTTCCCGGCTGTCAGGCTTCTCCACGCTCTCGTGGAGTGCGAAAAACCGAGTGCGACGGTGAACAGCGACCATGCGGGATGAATTCATGCTTGCAACGTCAAGTTGAGGGGCATCGCAGACACAGTGTCCAGCGCCAGTGTCTCGTCAGATGGCTTCGCTCGAGCACGGCCGATTTGCATCGCGATCGCCCATCAGCACACGAAACGGAGAGCTGGACGCTGGTAGCAGACTGTGCAGCAATGACAAACAGCCTGCAAAGCCATAATCATGCAAGCATCTGATGAGTCCTGCCCAGGCGAATTCAGCGCCGCAGCTTGCGTTGGTACCGGCGCGGGCCCTATTCGCCACCGGCCAATGGTCTGGACGAGTCCTATGATGCCCCGCAAACACACCAAACCAGACGCAGAGGCGCGGCGACAGGCCCAGCAAACCGGCCAAGCGGCCACCACAGTCTCCGTTGTATTCTCGAACGTACCAGCTTGGTGCGAGGAGAGCCACTGTTCAATCAGCTCAAGCGGCGTTACGTGTTCCGCTTCCTCCAGCTCCCTTGCTCCTCCCGCCCCCTCGTCGATCGGACCAAGTGACAATAAAAATGCAAGCGATGCTAAGCGATAACTCGCGGGACCCCCCGTTCTATCTGCAGCGCAGCACTTCCGGCCACCAGGATCCGAACACGCATGCCAATCTCCCGGGCGGTGCCATTGCCAATCTCGCCGCCGGTGCCAACGTCAACGTCGAAGCGAATGCAAGTGCCCCCCCTCGCCGAACGGGGACGTCTCGCCGTGCAGCCCCGTCGGAGGATCGTCCATTTGCTTGTCCAGTTCCGAACTGTGGTGGCCGTTTCCACCGCAAGTTTACGCTGCATGAACACCTCAAAACGCACACGGGAGAGCAGCCGCACCAATGCCCTGTGGCGGAGTGTGGTAAACGCTTTAGCACGTCGGGTAACTTGGCCCGTCACCGGAAGCTCCACGCCATGCGCAAGATCAGTTGCCCTGCGGCTCATTGCACGCGGGTCTTCACGAGCCGCGAGAAGCTTGTACCGCATCTGAAGGTCCACCTTGCACGTACGCCCCACACGTGCGACTTTGCTGGCTGCGGCAAGACCTTTAGCACGGCCGGCAATCTCACCCGGCATCGCCGTACACAGCACCGTGCTGGTCCTTCTACCCGTCAAGAAGCAGTACCAACGCAGCTTCCTCCTGGACCTATGCCAACGTTGCCGCGCCCCAAGTTTGAGTTCCCCGGTCGGAGTGCTCCTCCTCCGACCGGATCCCTTCCGATGCGTGGACTGCTATGGCCGAACCAGCCTCCGGTCGAGCAGCAACACCCGCCGCAGCACCCTCCTCAACAACGTATATTAGAGTCCGACGTGCAGGATCTGTTCGACTGCTTATTTGTTGAGAACGCGCAGGCTGCAGCAGCCGCCCAGGCACAAGGCCACCACAACGTCGCCATTATCAGGGACAGGTTGCCGAGACTGGAGCCTCCTCGTGAGAACAGGCCTCCTCAGCAACAGTCCCAGGCACCGTACCTCACGGCCACATACGAATTTTAGATTGTAAGCATCATTGTAGGCGTTTTCACGCAACCATTATTCGTAAACTATCAATCCATGCGGCTTTAGAGAGCCGAGGTTTTCATGATCTACACCTTATTCGTACGTGTTCAATTCTTCCGATAGGATGGAAGCATGCACGCTATGCTAGCTTTGCAAGGCAAACACGCAGTTTATCTGTTCACCTGTGATCGGAATGGAAGCTAGCCCGCAGCTTTACTCGCCCTTCGTTTCAACTCATGTCCACGTGAAGACATTCTAGTCAAACCATCAGCTCGAACGCTTTGCACGCTCATTTCTTTTGACCGCTGCATGTACAGTACATTGCCCAGAACTTCGAGCAATCTGAGGACAGGCACGTGCACATCGAGCTCGCAACGCGAAGGTCTGACGTTGAACGTGCAAAAGAAACCCGCGGTGACGGGAAGGTTTCGCACATGCATGTATTGCTCCAGGACCTGCCTCCCCGAAAACTGTACACCATCGAGGCAGAAGGCTCATGTTGAAGGTTAATAGATTTTGGCCAGCTCGCCTTTTCGTGCCTGCGCGAGGACATTTCGCCGTGGGGTAATCCAGCTTTCGCTCGATTGTAGCAAATCACGCTGGCAAAGCAAAAAAGCTCACCTCGCGGCTATCCGAACTGATCCCAAGTCCTCAAGGGATCAAATCCTTCACGACAACGTAGCGCCAACGGCATCCAGCCGGCGATTTGATCTGCCGCTACAATCAAACGGCGGCGATGCGGGACGTAATCCCACGAGTCGTGGGCCACGACACGTCAGCTTGTCTGAGCAATACAGGTTGTATGTACATGTACAGTACTGTCCGAAATTTTGGCGAAGCATACACTGCTCGAAGGCTGCCATCGCTGCCATCGATTGGACTGAAGCGATTTGCATGGGGATCCATCTGCTGTCCGATTGCGCTGCTAGCCAAGAATTTGCCCCCTCCCCCTCTGCTGGACAACAATGGGCCAGCGTGAAGGTGTTCGAATCCGCCCAATACGTTTCGGCTTCGGGAAATGAACACTCAACATGTAGAGTAAAGCACTATAGGAAGACAGCTGGTCCAGGTCTTGAAAAGGTTAGAGAGCAGCGCCTTTGTGGCGTTGGAAGCTGTTCGCCAAGGCGCGCAATGATTAGCAGGAGCCGCAAGCAAGCCTCAAGTCAACACGGGCGCATTATCTTCAGTTTGCGACCTGCGGTGTGTAACAGCGCCGATGTCGACCCCGTATGGACACGTGTTGGTGTCGCCATGGAAGATATCCAACCAAGCGTTCCGTCGGATGGAGTGTCGCGACTTCGACTTGTCGAGCGCAGCAGCGGATACTTTTGATACATGTACCTAGAATCCATGAGGTACCGCAGTGTACCGTACGGCCGCCGTACATGCAGGAGAACAGATGCCTTCAAGGTAAGAGCGCGCTCGTTTGCGATCGGTATACGCTTCACACAAGTAAACATTGTTGGTGGGACTTGACCGCGAAGGAGCTGATATCAAAGCGGGCGATTTGAATCAAAGCTTGATGTTGGCTCCTTCGATTGGAACGGCGCTACGGTGCTCCATCTGAAGTCGGACACGCCCGATGATTTTAAAAGCGTCGTCTGTACGTGTGGCGGCATTTCAACGGCGTTGAAGCAACGCACGCCGAGACGCGTCGCAGCGTGAGATGCTCACGCTGTCTGAATCAGACTCTGATGCCCTTGATTCGAGGCTGTCCACATTGCAGTGTAAGCAATCGCGGGTTATTATTACTGTACTATACAATACGGTACATGAATTTTTGTTGTAGTTACAGCAGACCTACTTAATAGCGGCACTTGAAGTTTTAAAGCGGCAAGGTGCCGCTTTAAAGATTCTGAGAGTGCCGCTATTAACGTACACATGATTTGTTGGCAGAACAAGCTGGGCACTACGATGCAGCTCAACCCAAGTGTCTCCAAGAAACCCGCCTCGCGTAAACCGTCGTTCCAGGCCTCTCATGCCTTGCGGTACGGGCTGTTAGCCGTTGATAAAGACGTCAGTGGCGCTGTGTTGTGTGTACAATGTCAGTTCTGCCAATATTTCGGACGCAAAATGGCTGTCGACGGGAAAAGAAAGCGGGCCTAGAACTGTCGAAGCTACAAACCTCACTATCGTACTCCCTATTACGTCGAACATAATGAGTGGGCTACTACCGCGGTCTTAGGTCTTTGTAGACACGAGAACCGTAGGCAGAATTGCAGCTGAGCGCGATACTGGGTGTAGTTAGCCGACTAAACCGCAACAAATTCAAATTCAAATACGTCGAACATAATGAAAACTGTCATCCAGTCAGTATCAATGTCTTAGTGAGTCGGCAAAGGCAAGTTTTTTTCAAGTCCAGAAAGAAAGCAAAAACTCGATATGTGCTTTTTGCGATCCAGAATCAGAGACCCTGCACTTCTCATTTTCGTCAACCATTGTTGATGATCTGATTGGTAAAGTTTTCTTCAACTCTGACGATGACGATGTTCCCGTTGAACACGCCCCGCGGGAATTTGGCTCAAAACGAAATGTGTTACGTCGTGATCAACACTCCCCTACGTTTCAAACTTGCCGTCAAATATTTATCAGTTGGACTATCTTTTAGACAGACTGCCGCAGTCATTCGTCAACACTGCTAATCCGAAATTGTACGGCATGTATGACAACACAGCTTGTACGCTCGCTTGCTGGTTTCGGCATCTTTCCAAAAGATTGGAAAAATTTAACACAGCTTCTGTGGAGTCCAACTTCTCCATTTACCTTGAAGTTGGCATTGGGTGACCGACGTACTGCTCTGGCCCTATTATCTCTAGAAGGTATATTCCAGCCAAACAGTTTGACCTACTTCATAGCCAAATACCTTAATCTTGTTAATAAGTACAGTATATATGTTCGGTAAGTAGGAATAGTGAATTCAAGTTAAACACTTAATAGCGCATTGTGCCGCTATTAAGCTAATACGGCTAATAGCGGCACATGCCGGTATTAAGAAGGTCTGAGTTGCAGTGTAGAGTACTAGGAGGACCAACGGAACGACTGCTTCAGCTAACAGAGGACACCTTGCAGGGTGACCTCCACCGGCTTTCAGTGATGAAGCTGGTCTGCTTGCAGCGGAGACCAAGGACAGTAGCATCAACTTTTGGGTCGCGCCTCGCACACGGATACACTCGGCCGTATCTCGAGAGGTTTCATCCTACCCTTCAATTCACGGTAGCATTTCGGCTGGAAGTCATCATCCCAGCTGCTCAAGGTTGGAATTGGTCGTTCCATCAAGTTTCACTGCAGTCGAGCAACACGCTTGCAGCGTCAAACTTTGCGACGCCTTCGACTCACATACATCGCAATTGAAGCGCGTTACAAATTTACAGCCGTGCTGCTTCAATTTTGTCGATGCACATCGGTCAAGAAGAACACAAAGTGAATGCAAAGGCTGTAGCATCTTGCTAGACGACCAAATTTTGGATTTCCACCGTTTTCAGGTGGTAATTACTGTACTGTACTGCATGAAAATACACAATGCGGTGACCGTAAGCAGAGTGAAGGCGTTCCCACGATATTTTTCCCAGGGACGTCGCGGCATTAGGGAGCTTGGAAAGCCTCGTGTGACTTCGTCGCGACATCATCTGTTCGACATGTAGCCACCTTCGCGGCATGTCGGCCCCACTCGAAGCAGGACCTTCTCTAAGCTTGCTCGCTGTAGGTAATGACCTCGAATTCACAGTACATGACCCGGTAAATCGCTACAGTACAGTAACGGCTTTGGAGACCTTGGTCGTCAAGCAGGCTCTACTTCCTGCAGACCTCCCACGCCTCAGGGTTACAGTATACAGTTTGACCTGCTACCTACGTGCTTGCCACCACTTCGGGGATGTCAATTTACATGTACTGTACCATAGAGTTCGAGTGATGTCTCAATCAAGAAGTCAACAAACCATGGTTTCCGCTACGATGGTGCTGCCCCTGTCTGCCCTTTTGCTCCAGGTTGGCACATGGATTTCGCGAACGGAGGGGGACGTGCAGCTTCACTGCTCTACCCTCAGTTGGCTCTTCCTCGGGTTGGTTTCTCGGTGGACTTCCGAGATTCAAGTGCGTCGCCCTAGAATTCACTTGGTTGAACACCTTGAACATTTTTATCCTCGGTGCGACTTGCTTGACAACTCCACGAGCTCACCGTCTCTGCGCGGTGACCCGCGTACAGCCTGGCATCCCGCTCGAGACCATTCAAGCAGTGGCGTGGCGCACGGACGAGACAAATCTGGCCTACCGGCTGTACAAGTCACAGCGGACCAACAGCAACAGCGCAGTAACGGGCCTGTAAATGGACCGGCCAGTAACGAGGGCAGGGCAAGCCCCCTCGCGGATACGGAGCTGAAAGCTGCGCCTCTGGTGAGCTCACTTTCAAACTTGCCTTCCTCCTCACAGCGACCAGAGCGTTCGTGACCACCTGCACTTGCAAAGCACTTGAAACAACCATTTTCAGCATGGACCACCTCAAGACTAACGTTGCTGCCCCAGCCGCCTCCGTGGCTGCACCTGCCACGACTCAGGAACGCGAGCGTCCGTTCCAATGTCCGGTGCCTTCCTGCAACGGCCGCTTCCAGCGCAAGTTCACTCTGCGTGAGCACATGAAGACCCACACGGGCGAGAAGCCGTACCAATGCGCCATCCGTTCTTGCGCCAAGCGCTTCAGTACCTCGGGCAACTTGGCACGCCACCGTCGTCTTCACCTGCTCAAGAAACTGGAGTGCCCGGTGGAGGGATGCACGCGCATCTTCACCAAGTCGGAAAAGCTGGCTCGTCACCTTCAGAACCACCTCGGCAGCGTTGCGCACATCTGCGTTGTTGAAGGATGTGGCAAGACATTCAGCACTGCCGGCAACCTGACGCGCCACCTGCGCACGCAGCACCCGCCCGGAGCTGTGGCTGCTGCTCGTGCTGCTGCCCCGCCCCAACTTCGCGCTCCGCTTGCCCGTCCGAGCCCACTGTCTGTTGCTGAGTACGCTCCGTGGTCGATGAGCACCACCGCCACCACTACTTCTAGCGTTGCCGAGCAGAATGTTAGCGTCCCGCAGGCGGCCAACGTATCTGACCACGAAATCCTC
The DNA here is from genome assembly GCA_002215365.1 of Phytophthora megakarya. Classification (NCBI taxonomy): domain Eukaryota; phylum Oomycota; class Peronosporomycetes; order Peronosporales; family Peronosporaceae; genus Phytophthora; species Phytophthora megakarya. The sequence continues at coordinate 3,780 of NBNE01000703.1, read as the reverse complement.
GACGTTCTCCAGTGCCTGTTTGTCGATGAGAATCCCGCTGCATCAGCACCGGTTGACCAGTCCCATGACCAGTACCGCCTTCAGAACGATCAGCCTGTGCTGCTGTACCTGTAAGCGTTGAGCTTGGCTCGATCGGCTTGTTATCGTGAGTGATAGATACATTAGTTATGAACACAGTGGAGCGTTGTATATATATTTCTCATAAGCAACCTAATGCGCTTCTTCTTGCTATGAATCGATCTGTATTTCTTCAACATGCGTCTTGCCTCAAGGTGAACAATTTCGTTCGCCATGGAGCGTCCTGGAGGACTCATCACAAGACTAAGGTGGTCGAGAGTTTCACCCCATCGCCATCCGACACTCAGTATGCCACGGTCTCCGAAGGCGAGTCCGTATGCTGGACGGACATGTACAGAAAGCAATGGATGTCTTTCCGCGCAGCCGTGGGATTAAGCGGATCAACGCTGATTGTGTCGACGCCGTATATCATAAAGGTGGCTTCGCATGCATCCAACTGTGTCTTGGTGCAGCAACAGTATTGTAGGAGCTCGCCGCACAGGTGGCGCCTGATGAGCCCAATATCATCACCTCCACCTCAATGAAGGATGCGTGTGTAAATTCCAGCACGGAAAGCGCTAGAGGACCATCTGGGACGTTTGCAGTGAGAATCTTTGCACCGGAGCTGTATGTTTGCCTTGCATAGACACCGCGTTTCAGGTGGAGAAAAAGCAACGGTGGATAGGCTCGAATCAAGCCTCGATGACAAACAGAACATGAAGCGGCACGCGCGAGCCGGCGGCCATGTACTTGAAGTAAATGAGTGCGCCGGGCGCTTGACGTCGACGTGACCTTGCACTGCAAGGCTTGCAGGTACACTGTACATGTACACTTCCACATGCCACGCGCGCCGGGTTTTTTGCAAAAAGCGGAGGTCCTCTCAAGTTTTCTGCAGTTTACAACTTTCTTTGCTCAAAGCGGAGGTCGAGAAAACTTTAATTGCAAAAAGCGGAGGTCGATGGACTTTTGTTGACAGAAAGCTTATAATCATAGTGGCTCTGCAGCGTGCAGACTCCCTTCCGGTTGCGAGGCCCGGTTTCAGGGATGGCTTCACCTTATCAATCACCTCGAGAGAATTGCACCGGCATGGGTTAGTGCTGGTCATAAAAACACAAGTTATGCCAACAAAATCCTGAATGTTCAAAGTGAAGCAGCAGCATTTTGTGCCGTTGATCCCAGCGAAGGCGATCACCTATACGTTTTCGATCGGAGAAGCGCTCCCAGAAAGCTGCGTGAGGTAGACCTAGACGCACGGTCGTGCACATGCTCGTTTTACGATCAGTACGGTATCCCCTGCAAGCATTACATTGCAGCTCTGAACCATCGCAATCGGGGCATCGAAAAATACGTGTGCGTCGACGCTTGCTACACCATTGAGGCATACACGAACTTGTATGGCCCATTGCAAGTTGGTAAGTCAAAACGCACAATGAAGTGCAGCAACTGCGGTCAACCCGGTCACAACAAACGCAGATGCACTTCAAGGTGAACTTTTCACTTCGGTACTTTAACTTCTGATAAAAAGTTAGTAGCATTCTCTTTGTGCAATCGACGTTCATCGACCTCCGCTTTTTGCAATTAAAGTTTTCTCGACCTCCGCTTTGAGCAAAGAAAGTTGTAAACTGCAGAAAACTTGAGAGGACCTCCGCTTTTTGCAAAAAACCCACGCGCGCCACGCGACGTGGTGGTTCATCAAGCAAAGGTAGACAAGGCGTTCGTACCCACCTTCTTCGAACACCGACATTGGCTCGCGTCCGATTGCGAGCGTGTGTCGACACGTCTGCGATTTTATCTTTGTGCCAGGGCCTTCCGAAGTCTGACAAGCCTGACGAAAACACCAGTGCTTATGCGCCATCACCAACGACTGCTGCAATCGAGAGACGAAGAGCAGCGAGGAAGTCTGCGCGGCCGTTCCTCACTCAGCGACACGTTTGCTGCGTTGCATTGCGAAGCAGACCCGCAGCGAGCTTCTGTCGAGTCAGACTTACCGGTATCAGCCAGGTTGAAGTTGGCTTGACCGGAATTCGCGGGGTTGTAGTGCGACCAGCGGTAGCCGTTGACCACAATTGGGCACCGCGTATGTGTTTCAACCAATAAGAATAGAGTCTCAGTAATCTGAGTCTAAGAAAGTATGTACCGGTATGTGAGTAAAAAATATTTTGTAATCAAAATCTCTACATTTATTGAAATTTATGAAATCTATTGCGATAATATACCCCTTTTTTAACATGTTCCTGTAGTGACATATTCAGTGCCTATTACCGCATAACAGAACTCTTTATTCGTACCCCAGTTTTGTTGACCTGTGTATTCTATGTGTAAAATATTGATGTACGGAAAGGCCATATTTATAAAGTATACTAGGATATCTATGAAACTGTACTTTCTTGTAGTGAACTCTATGTACCAGACCAGGTGTGATTAATGAGATAAGTGTGAATAATGAGTTCTGTTATTCGGTAGTACCCAGCCGCACATGGGCTCAATTTTCGGGTGCCCCGAATACTCGGTTAAGTAGGACTCATTCAGTGCCACTAACACTGATCATATTTTATTTGGTCTACAAAGGGTCTGTCTGCTAGGTAAGGCCAAGAGGAGCGTGTGGCCGTGTATAGAACGTTAGCGACAGCTCGTTCAGTGTGTATTTGTGTGGACAGAGGGTTCTCACGTGCACTAGACTTCCTACCGAGGATTCCCTCGGTGCCCCTGTATTAGGTTTGTGAAAACCGGTACCCTTATTCTGAGGGACTGCAGTGGGCTTGCGCGAGAGCGCTAAATATACCTCCTAGTCCTCGTTCGTGGCTACGTAGGTTTCGTAAGAGTTGACCGAAGGCAACCCGGGGTACACAGAGGATAGTCCAACCCGGTGTACGGGATCGTTCCTGGTCTTCAGGTATATATCCAACAAAACACTTACATTTGCGGGAAGTGCGTGTTGTTGGTAGAACCTCACCAGAACGTGAGAATTCTATCGTATCCTACCCGACTAGCACGGCCGACATCTCGCCACTTTTTCCACCTCAGATTTCAGCTACTCATTTCACTCTGTGGTGTCGGGTTTCTTGCAAAAGCGACTTGCCGGCGCGAGTGCTGTGTTGGTGACTGGGACGGACCTATGGGAGCCACCGTTGGAAGTTCTCAGTCAACAGACAGTGGCCCAGACAAGCGGACTTTACCGGACTACGACTCGTGACCAACGCTCGTAGGTCCCTTTATAAGGACCTTCAACCAACCAAGTCACTGTATCGAGAGTTGTGTAAGACACTCCAGATGACCCGTATTCGAGATTCGCACTTAGGCGAGTCATCGTTAGCCGTTTGAGAGTCGTTAGCTTAGTCGCATTTATACTTGATATTTGTATACGCTATAGTAGGAGTTAGGACTAGTCTTAACGCCCACTAGGGCGGAGAACAGAACTGAATTTGCTACTTAAAGGTCAAGACTTCTTTTGGGTAAGTCCAAAAGGACCATTAGGTGGCATATATGTCTGTTGGTGGACTCGGTTGAAGAACTCCTGTCCATCCGTGGCAAGACCAAGCGCTAGGTGTGAGGTTTGGTCTTATTGAAGGCCGACGAGTCATCGTCGAAGACTGGAAGCACATTCCCAGTAATCTTACCACTGGAGCAAGAGCCCAGCACCCCTGTGTGGTGGAGCGGGATCAGCAAAATCTGCGAAGATTGTCGTGTTGGGAAATCACGATTGTAATATAACTCCGTTCCCTC
>NBNE01000702.1:0-13501 GCA_002215365.1 Phytophthora megakarya | reverse complement strand
GCCGTCAGTAATGGGCGAGACCCTTAGAATATGAAGTGTTTGCTCCGTGCCGGCTAGACCGCGCTCCGGGATGGGCAGAAATGGAATGCATGGTGTTACCTTGGGAACACCCGGCAAATGTGATATAAGTTTACCTGGGGAACAGTCTCCGAACACGGGTCCCCGAACCGTGTGCTCTTCCTGCAGTCTTGTGGAGCTTGGGATTCCGAGGAATCGAGCTCTGCGCGCTTGGAGGGAAAAGTGAGACTGAATTTAGTGTCGGCTGCCGGTATGCAGTCAGCGCGACACCTAACCATATGGCTATCCAAGGATCTGTCAAACTACTAGGTTTCACTATGGTCCGACTTGGGGACGCTATGGGTCGGACCTTCTGGGGTCGTATCTTCGTCAATATTGCGGTTCCGTACCCGGGAGTCGAGGACCAAAGCCTTCTTGGCACGAGGACTCAGGGGTTCTCGGGAGCTGGCAGTCCGGGAACCAAAGTTGGTTCCGAGGAAAATCCCCGGGGCACTATGCCACAACCGTCCCATGCTGAACGACGTACGCCGAGGGTTCTCTGAGGTGGCCAAAATTCAGCAGCTGGAGTGCCTTCGATCCTCACCCTTGGTCATGCTGGCATTCCTCAGTCCGGGGACCATCGTTGTGGTACTCTTTAGCTTCGAACCTTGGGACTCGGGAACATACCGACCTATACTGGTATTCCTCGGTTGCCAGTTAGCAACCGGTACTCATCAGTTTCTCCTTGGGGAATTTTCAGGCGATACTGAAATTCTTCGGCTGCGGTTCCACAATCCGTACCCATCCGTTTACGTCGCTGAGGCTTCAGGTCACTACTGGTTGGGGACACGGTACTTGTCAATCTTCGTGTTGTACTTCGACGTCGTCACTTGCGACACGTTTCCGTCGGGTCTCGGAGTATCCTTGCCGCTTTCAGTCGGCTCATTCCGCAATTTTCCTGCAACCTCTCCCACGCCTACTTACGACCTGACTCAAGACTCGCCTTCGGCTCCTTCTTCGTCCGCTTCGGGCGCCCCAGCAGAGAGGGCTGACACGCCTCCGCCGGCCGCTCCCCAGAACTTCGTCTTAGGCTCGGTTCCGGACACCGCCAGGATCCAGCTGGAAGAGGCGAGTGCGCTGGTGGCTCTGGGAAACAGCTCTGGTGGCATGATTCCGCCTCTCTCCGAGGGCGAGTGACGTCTCCGCGACTCTTTCCTGCGCCCCCAATATCCGCTGACTTAGGGGTCTACTGTTCGGGCGTGCAGATCGTTTCTCGACAGTATGCTGGGCCTCAAGTGGAAGATGGCCTCGGAGTTCAGTCCGTCCAGGACTCGCTCCCTACCGGCGACGGGGCTGAGGAGGGATTAGCGACAGCTCTGGGGCCGGTGACGATCGCTCCGCCGTTCAACCTACCTTTCTGCGTCCGCGGAAGACGTGCGGTTTGTCGCTTCCGGGAATTTCGAGGGCTTGCAGATGCGCGACGTCGGGGCCTGGTGCACGTAGCGGTTCGGGGTCCCGTCGCTCTCGGCTGTGCCGCTCGACACATTGTCGCTGCTGGTCGTTGGGGACGACCGCGGTGCCACATATTCTGTCCCCAGCGCATCCCAAGGGGCCCCAGTGGCGGTGGTCCCAGGACAACGCGCCCAGGCCGGGGAGCGAGCTTCATGCCGGTCCTCTGATCCATTCGTTCGGGGCGGCAAGTTTCGGGCGTCGCATTCTGAACACGTTAAACGCGCTTCGCCTCGCCCTAGATCACATCGTGACCCTGGAGCCCCTCCGGAACCTCGCTACGACCGCGGACCCGGGAAGCGCTACTGCAAACGCGTTGCTGACGATGGTCTTACATCGGTCCCAGGACCAGTTGGCGGAGAACCATCGGGGATGGGATGTGGCGCTACGCGAAGTGGAGGCGCCTATGACTGCGGCCCTCAGGGCTGTAGTGGCCCGGACTCGAATCGCCGTGAGCCACGAGCACCAGGGTTGGTCCTAGGCCGAAGAACGTTTGTAGAGACTGGGGGTGGCCCACGCCGACTTGAAGCGTTCCCTAAGAAAGGCTGCCGCGGAGACGGTGAGGCTCCAGAGTGCTCTTGACTGGACGACCGCGGAGAGCCAGGAGGCGCAAAATGAGCGGGATGTGGCTCGAGACGAGCGGGACGTAGCGGAGGCCGAGCGAGATGCGGATCAGGCCGAATTGGCTGCGCGACCTCCGGCTCCCCCCAGTGACGCCGTTCCCAAGGTCGACCACGACGCGGAAGTGGCCGGCCTGCGGAACTCGCTACAGGCGTTACAGGTGGCTAACAAGAACCTTCAGCAGGATCGCGACCGCCTCCGAGGCCTGGCAAATCCTCAAGCTCTGGTCGCGTACTTCGTCTCGTTGGACATTAATGGAGATGGGGCTGTGTTCCAAGAACACATGCAGACGTATTTCCAACGTCGCCCCTGGCTCCCCTACACGATTTCTCTGTTTTTGGAGAGGAACAGCGCTCCAGTCGCGATACCAATGTCCTCGTCTGGAGGCGATTCGGGCTCGACAAGTGGAAGTAGCCTTAGAGATGAGGGAGGTGTCCCCGCGACTGCGTCCCAAGGGTCCACGACTTCGGAGACCGGCTCTGCTCTCTCTGGTGCGTCAAGCGTCGCTGGGTCAGGGAAGGCTCCGCCACCTTCTGGGCCTCCCGGTCCTGAGGCTTCTGGAGCTTCTACGGCGTCCTCCACCGCGTCTCTCGCTGCGGTACAGCCATACTGAGTCCCCGACCTCGAAACCCTCTTTCAGTCGGTCTGTAAGCTGCTTCCACTAGAGGTTATGGTCCTCGGCCCGGGGCTTCTTGGTTTTTCTTGGAGGTGCCGGGCCCAGACCCTCGCGTATTCCACCTGGCGTTGCACCTTGGTGCGCCATTCCTGGGCGTCCTGGAGCTGCATGTCTCGGGGAACGTCTCACATCATGGCTTCGACGGTACCTTGGGCGTCCCAACCGTGCACCAAATAGAACGGTGTGTCGAGTCGGGTGAAGTCGAAGGAGGTGTTCTGCGCCCACATGAGCTCTTCGGCAAGCTCATCCCAGCCGCTTTGGTCCACGGTCTGCACATACACCTTAACGCTCTGGATCACTGTTTGCACAGATCTCTCTTGTTGCCCGTTGGCCAGGGGACGATAGGCTAGAGTGGCACGTTGCCTGCTCCCGAGCATCTCCTGAAAGTGCTTGAACACCCGACCGAGCATCTCCTGAAAGTGCTTGAACACCCGACCCATGAAGCGCGGGTCTCGGTCGTGACGGATCATCTCACTGGCCCCGAACCTCTGGAACACGAACTCTTCATAGACTTCGGACACGTCTTGGGCTTCGGTGCTCGCCATGGCCTTACACATGACGAACCCCGAGAACGCGCACTGGAACAATGCCGTATTTCACCGGGCGGACCGGGGCAGCGGTATCTCGAAGTCAATGGAGACGACCTGAAACGGTCGTGTGGCCAACAGGTTACCGGGCGACGGGCCTGGGTTCCGGGGTAGTCCCTTAGCCGTGACACAGTCAACGCATTCTTTGACATATCGCTCATTGTCCTTGAACATGCCGATCCAGTAGAACTCCTAGCGCAGCCTCCCATAGGTCCGGATAATCTCCTGATGAGTACCTTGGAAGTCCCCGTGACAGTGGTACAGGATGTCCTCCTGGAGGTCCCGGGGGACTACCAGACGGAGGCGGTCTGCGGCGTCACGGGGACGTTCCGGGGTGTTCCGACTCACATAGAACAAGGCGTCCGGGGAGTCCAACACAAACTGGTCCGCTATCTTGGCCAAGTGCGTCGTTTGTTTCAGGGACAAGTGCTCAGTCTCGCCACGGAGGAACTTTACCAAAGGCGCTAGCCCCGAGTCGTGTGTCTGGTGAGAGCAAATCCTTCTCCATCGCTCCCTGCGGACGTCTTCGGGGTCTTCTTCGGAGTCTTGGCAGTCTGGTCTCCGGGAAGCGGCTGTCGGCTCGTCCTCCAGACCGTCGGTTCCCGACCCGTTGGCTCCAAGGTCATTGGTTCCGGGACCTTCAGTTCCCGACGCGTTGGTTCTGAGGTCATTGGTTCCGGGACTGTCAGTTCCCGACTCGTTGGTTTCAGAGTCGTCGATCCCGGTTCCCGGAACCGACTTCTCTGTGGCCTTGACATGTTTGGACTTCAAGCACGTCACCGCGAACACGTCGCCTGCTAAACCTCTTGGGTAGCACTTGGGTATATTCTGAGCTGTGGCTAGGAACGCGTATTCCACCAGCGACTATTCCCGGGGGCTCGGGCCTTCATCTGTTTTTCGTGAATCCGATTCAGGCCTTGGAGCAACTTGCGTTCCCCGGGATCCGCGACCTCCAGTGATGGCTGGTCCTGGATGACTCACTTGGTGATGTTAGTCGGCAGCAGCGTTGAAATCTCTTTTCACGTGCACTAGGCGTAAGGACTTGAACCTAGCTTAGAGCCCTTCAGCCTCCTGGAGTAACCTCAACAGGTGGGGCTGGGTACAACAAATGGCGCCCTGGATCTGCTGTATTGCGAGTCGGGAGTCCCCGACCACAACCAGTTCCTGGACCCCATGTCTATAGCGAGTTGCATGCCCTTGACTATTCGGCCTCATTCACGGTAGCTTTCTCCAGAAAGTGTCCCGTGGCCGCGACGATTTCCCAATTCGGGAGGCTCCAGAGGATGCAAGCGGCGCCCCCCGACCCATCTCTCTTGGCGGCTCCGTCGAAGCTCAACAGGTGCCCGATGTGATCACTAGAGAGCATCTCCAGGCTGACTGGTCCTGTCTTGATCCGGGAACCCTTTTCCGGATCCAGGGTCTCGGCGACCTCGTCGAGGCGTTCCGGTGGGGTGATACCTGCCCCCAGGATCGCTGCCAAGCCATCTTTGTCGTTCTAAACTCGTCGAATGTTGAGGTCTCAGGGAGGCAGATTGAGCTCCCACTTGAGGCATCTTCCGTTCACCGTCTTGGACTTGAACAGCCATTCCAGCACCGAGTACCGGGTGTACACGCGAATTACCTTCTCGGAACAGCTGATAATCATCGTGTGGCATGTGTTCAGGACGCGGAGCAGTGCTGAAACTTCCTTTTCGGCGGGATGGTACCGAAGCACGGCGTCCTGGATAACTCGCCCCACAAACCGCACAAGTAGTATGGTGCCGTCGTGATCTTGCCCCAAAACTACGCTGATGGCCCAGGGGTTGGCATGCAATATTATTACATACGTCTCCAGAGGTCGGGGTGCTGGAGCAGTGGCGTCGACACTAGCCGGTCCTTGAGTATCTTGAACGCATGCTTTGGCTTCTCCAAATCTCGTCCGGAACGGAGTTGCTCACCCGATGCTTCGTAGAGAGTGGCCGCGAGTACGGGTAGGTCCTCGATAAACTTGGCGTAGTAATTGAGGCTCCCGAGGAAGGACTGTATTCCTTTCTGGGTCTTCGAGAACGGCAAGTTGAGGACCTTTCCGTTAGCTTCGGGGACGTCCGGATTCCGTCCGAGCTGATGTCGTGCCCGAGGTTCTTGCATTTCTTGACCCCGAATTCACTCTGTGGGATGCTCACCAAAATGTTCCAGTACTGAAGTCGGTACAGGAGGGCATTCAGCGTTTTGCACAGGTCATCCCAGGACTGAGATCCGTAGATAATGTCGTCAATGTACGAACTCCAGGACAGCACAGGCCGCGATTGCGATGAACGGAGATGGAGGTATCACATACAGGGACAATACCGCAGAGCCAGAGAGGCCGTCAACGAGAATCTACGTGATGCGATCAAGTCTAGGGCTGACCAGCACAGCGAAAATGTTAGACCACACCGGATTCAGGAAGGCACACAGGTATGACTTTACATGGATCGCGTAAAGGAAAGCTACGCTCGCAAGCTCGCACACACGTGGCATGGACCGTTTCGCGTAACCGAGCTGATCGGCAATCACGCAACTCGTCTCGAGACCGCGGGCTCAGGGTATCGAATCTTCGAGATGGATGATCGAGATGGATGATCAAGATCGACGATCAGGATCGAGGATCAAGATGGATGGATCAAGATCGATGTCCAAGATCGATGATCGAGATTGGATGATCGAAATGGATGATCAATATCGACGATCAGGATGGATGATCGAGATGGATGGATCAAGATCGATGTCGAAGATCGATGATCGAGCCTGGATGTTCGAGATCGATGAACGAAACTGATGATCGAAATGGATGATCAATATCGACGATCAGGATGGATGATCGAGATGGATGGATCAAGATCGATGTCGAAGATCGATGATCGAGCCTGGATGTTCGAGATCGATGAACGAAACTGATGATCGATATGGATGATCAAGATCGACAATCGGGATCGAGGATCAAGATGAATGGATCAAGATCGATGTCCAAGATCGATGATCGAGATTGGATGATCGAAATGGATGATCAATATCGACGATCAGGATGGATGATCGAGACTGGATGATCGAGGTGGTTGATCGTAACCGATGATCGGAATCGTGGATCGAGATCTTCGATCGTAAGTGATGATCGAGGCGACAATCGAAGAACCAGAAAATGGAATCCAGACATGGGGGCGAAGAGCTGAAGCAGAGAGATGACAACCGCGCGAAAAGTGAGGCCGCTGCCGTGTAAGATGATGCACAATAGAGGTAGAAGCCATAAAGGAAATAAATCTCCATCGACATGGTCAACCAGACATTGACACTAGACCATGTGCAGCTACAAAAGCAAGAGAGGTTAGCCTCGAAGCAAAGAAGGAACTAGCGCAACGCACATGGTACGAACAAGGTTAAGAAAAACGTGGTTGAGAGACGCAGGGCGCCGACTATGTTGATCAGCTTACCGGACACTGAAATTGTCCTGAGGGATGGACTTGCCCTCAAGACGGGGAAGCTGGAAACCAGGATGCTCTTCAATAGCGTGGCGATACTGGTTGCGCCAGGGATATTGGCGCTCAGCGTCACGAAGAGCTTGAAACAGGTTCGCAGGCCGTGGAGTGCAGTGTAGACCAGGATACCATTTCGATCGATCGCCAGGGCGTGGAATATGGAGGAAGACAGGATCCAGAAGAATGTCGAGGTCGCAGTGTCCAGCCACGATGCTCAGCAACACGAACTTAAGGAAGCTTTTTCAGGCAGCACGAAAACGCGACTGGCGCTGCCTGCGCTCCGTGTAGAGGATTGCAAAATACTTTACGGCTCGCCGTAAATCTTCTGAAATTGGAAAGGAATGGGTGGATTCCCACGCCGCCTGACGATGCTTCGCCTGCAACTCTTCCGTTTCCGCGACAAAGTCTGGGAAGGAGGTCTATCCCTATCAAAGGAGATGGGCGTCACTGGCTTCCCAAGAACTCCATGGCGTGGAGACGTAAACTGCCGAAACGTTGCCCTCGTCCAAGAGTGCAGCGTCCCAATCAGAGTCGTCCGGCATGGGCTCTGGCTTCGGAAATAGCCAGTTAGGGGGCTTAGAGAAACGACTGAACAACATCGCAACGTCAAGTTCAAGGACGATGATTTGCAAAACGTCCAACAGTGGCCAGGGAGCTGCGTCAGCCACAGAAATGATTACACGAACGCGATAGCCTGGAACCCAGTGTGCCCGGTCAATACAGGTCGGAAGCAACTGAGCGTAGGCGGCAGGAGTCAACAGCTCGTTGCGAGGCACCAACTTGGGGGTACTACTTGCATCGACGGCAACAGGATCACGGACACTGCCACCACGAACGGGCGTCCTGACTTCTTCGGCACCAGCGTTATCGTCATCCGCGTCATCAGTCCAGTTCGATCGGACGGTCACGGGCAGTACCAGCGAGGTCAGACGGAACAGGAGGAGGCAACGAAGTGCGGCGACCCGATAGGGCGTGCATCCCAGAGTCATCACTCCCTGAGTCGGCATCACGGAGGTGATCAACCGGGTCGGACCGAGTATCGCCACGTCGGAGACGACTTAACGACGGGCTGGAAGGTGACTGACCGATGCCAGCACGACCGGAAGGACGTAGACCGCGGAGGGTACTGGCACCGTGACGTCCCGGAGAATCGGCACCGACGGACACGTCATCTGGAACACCGGAGATTTCGAGCTCCGAAGAAGGGTTGTTGGAGCGAGGAGACTCGTTCTGGGACTTTGAGCGTGGAGGAGGCGAGGCGTCGGCAGAACGACGTTTACGGCTGGTGGCGGTCACTCACGGAAGACGGATCGACGGCAGGAACATCGGCTGCGTCAAGGGCGACCGGAGCTGGCTGCACCAGGCAAATCAACCCTGCAACTTGAGACCGCAGGGCGAGTTGATCGGGAGAATCATGGTCGTGCTCTTCCTCAGCGACGTGACAGGCCGTCTCGGCCTCCAAGCCGCGGAGGCTTAACGCACCGTTCTCACGAGAGATGTCTTCCACCTTCTGTTGAATGACGCCAACTTGAACTTGGAGAGTTTGGAACCCCTCTAGATCAACGCGTGTCGCATCGACGTCCTGCTCCAACCGAAAGACGTCGCCGTGGAGAGAAGCCGCCCGCAATTCTATAACCAAAGGATCAAGATTATTAAAGGCACAAAGTCAGACCAGTGCCAAACGTACCAAAAGTTTGAGAAGCGGCGACGGCTTTGTCTCGGGCAGTGGTGACCTCGTCCAGTTCGGAGGTGAGGCGACGGGTAGCAGTCTCAGCAACAGCAGCCGCGTGAATAGGGCCATGAACTTACTGAATTTCTCGATGCCCACAGTCGTATACTTGATCTCGGCGTCGGAAGGCACGGAAGACGGCAGGAACGACTGCTCGATCTTGACCCAGTACTCCAGTGCGCTGACGGTGGTGAACTCAGGAGCAAACCGGTCCCGCTCATCACAGGCGCGCTGGTGGCGAGCCTGCGCACGACCAAGCCGAGTCGCCAACTTGCTCACGTGACGTTGAAGGTGGGCTTCAGAGTCCTCCAGCTTCTTCAGGTGGGCCTCGTGGGCGCGGATCGTGTTCTCGGCGCTGTGGAGAGAGACGCCCTAAGTGCGGAAGGTATTGCGAGCTTTGCGGAGGTCGACCCGTAGTTGATCACGCTCGCGGTGAAGGGCAGCAAACCGGTGAGCATCGGCAGGAGAAGATTGAGTCGCAACGGCTCGAGCGGCACTTAGACGCGTTTCCAAGGCATCGATCTCTCGGTGAAGACGTTCCAGCTCCTCGATGGGGTCGCTGAGAGTCGTCTGCAAACGAGCTCGCACGTCCAAGAGCTCCGCAGAATCATCGCGACGATCTTGCAACTCGTCCAACGCCTCGCCAAGGTCCACCTGGGCCCGATTACGTTGGTTGAGCACAATGGAGTACTTGTGCTCGATGAATTCGACAAAGGGACGAGGCAGCGGCGAAGTTGTCGTCCATCTTCTGCTCCAGCTCACGCACACGAGCTCGCAGATCGGGGCTGACCAGCTGCAGAGCGTGGTGGGCTTCGACCAGAGACTCCAATGCGCCGGCATGGTCGATCACGGCCGCGAGCTGATCCAGCGCCCCGCGAACGGAAGTTAGGTCCAGTGCAGGAGACGCGAGAGGTAACGTGGGCAACACAGACGATGGGAGCAACGCACGAGCTCGAGACCGAGGCGCTGAAGGACACAATGAGGAAGATGAGCAAGAATCGCAACACCAGGAGATGCACAAGCATATGCACCAGAAGTGGAGTCAGCAGTGGACGGGCGCGCGATGGTGCGGGGCGCAGCAGGCGCTGAAGAAAATGGAGAGGATGCGGATGGCATGCCGGTCGATCAGCGTCGGAAGAATAAGATCCGGGATATGGTGTGGCAGTTAGGGGCTTGCGTGCGAGTGAACCGCTGTACAATCCTGTTGCACGCAGAGGGCGATTGACGTGGAGCGACCACGGAAAATCCGATCAAGTGTGACTAGGAGCCGGATGATCGATTGAAAGGCGAAGATGGGTGCAAGGCGTGTCGCACTTGGTGTGACGAACACCCCAGTTGAAGTTGGCGGCGCAAGCCGAACCGTACCCTACACCTCGATCGTCGATCAACAAGAAGGACTTGATCATCGATCATCGATCATCGATCAACAAGAGACGCTTCGATCAACGGGCATCGATCAACAGGTGAAGAGTGGAAGGCCGCAGGCGGGATGGGCAAGGCTGATATGGGTGCAAGGGTACCATGCCTACGGCACATGTAGGTACAGTTCAGGACGAGTGGTTGTGGAGATATGCTAGGGAAAGATTGGTAGACTTCTGAATATTCTTTGGACCTCTCACATTTGACCCCCTCTGCTTTAGCCACGTGACATCCTATACCAGGCGGGGAACGTATATTGGCCCACCTGACGACCAAGGAACCACCTCGCCTTGCTGCAGAACAACTCGTCGACACCTACGCAGCTTGACTAGGCTCGACCAAACACCTCCCCCTCAAAGATCCCGCTAAACGAAGCTGCAAGCCACGGAAAGGAACAAACACACACAAGGACACGTATATTGGTTATCTGATCTACCCACATACGCGACAGCTGCGTGAAGAAGTATCCGCGCGGCAGTCAACAATCCTAAGTACCGTCCATACGGTTCCCTCGACCAACCCCCAAGGCATCCTCAAGTCACCGGAAGAGTGCAACTCCGCCCCACCGACGGGTACACAAGGTGAGAAAAACCTCAGCGTCAGCGGATATTCGGAGTGCCCCCTCCGTTAGTCGGTCGTCCGAGGCACTGTAACGAGCGGGACAGCGTCAAACACCAATTTCTGCCAACCCACTCCGCCACAACTACTACACTCCAAACCTTGTGATTCAAACAAGGCACAATGGTTTGTACCTATAGATGTAATGGGTTCAAACCACTAGGTTCAGTTTGAACCCTTAAGTCATTTGGTTTGAACGAATTGGTTTGGTTCACAGTTACATTTTAAACCAAACCAAACCAAACCAAACTAAACCAATTGGTTTGGTTTGGAATGTTCCATGTGTGTCTATTCAAGTCCAATCGTTCGTGATACTAATTGTTCACGTGATTTTTATTATATCATTTCAACTTTAAAATTGCAAATTCCCACTTCAACATCTCAATATGTAAAATCAAAACGACACAGATAAAAACGAGACTGACTTAAATTTTTTAATTGGGTCATTCTCCTATAGGCATGTTTTTCGTTTGAATGGCTCTTGCTTGTAAATTCATGGTATGTAATTTGCTCTGGTACCAACGGTACGGGTAATTACTACGCGTACTAGCAGATCTGCCGCCATCTTTAGGTCTTCCCCGCGGTGCGTTTTATTGTGCGGTGTGGGGAACTTAAATTATTGCTGGGCGTTCACGCGCAAGGAAACGCTTTACCATCGACTTGAACGTCGAAAACCAATTTTCGATGGGCTTAACACTGACGAATACGGAGCCAATCGCAGACATTCGGCGTCATTGAACGCGTCTTCTTCGAACTCATCCCCAATGTGAGAATGACACCGAACATTGTCTGCAACGATCTCCACGTTGCCGTTGTTCTTTTGATGTGCATCAGTAGATGTCGAATGAATTCGTTCCACTTATCCGACTTAAAGGAGCCGAACCTCTTATCTTAGTACGCTACGGCGGCCTCAGAGATGTACGCAATTTATGAATATATGGGAGCATTTACTCGCGGTATTATTGTTGACAGCTCGTTTGCCTTTCAACCATCTACCACACCGCAGCGAGCACCCAACATTAAAGTTAGTCAAGACAGCATAATAGCGTTTCTTACCTTCCGATTTGAAGGCAAGAAGATCGACTATGCAGTCCCGTCAGGGGATCTTGTTTTCCGGGAGATTGCGGTAGTTGTTGTCGCGATGAGCTTGCTTTATCGTGTACATCCTGCCTTCTACGTGGTTCTTCACCCATTGCCGCGATACACGGGACCCAAAGCGAGCTTCTAGCTCATCAACCATCTCTTCCAATGTCATATAGCAGTTCTCATCAAGTAATTTTAGCAAATAGTCCATATGCTCTTCGGTTATCTTTGCGTTACGCCGACCACCACGCGGTTTTCGTAGAGACGGTTTCCACGCGTCATTTACCCTTGCTTCAGCTACCCTGCGGTACGCTGTGCGAGGTTTATGTCATTGTTTCTTGCAACATCAAGCCAATCAAGATCATCACGTGCAGCACGCACGACGCGCTGGACAGCAGTTTCTTCGTAGATCATTTTGAGGGACTTGAGGTAGCTTCGATATGATGGCTGGAGAGTAAAATGCAGAATGAGTAAATATCGCAATTAAGACGAGTTTTCTCACGAGCATATACAAGCCAACAGTTTTAGTGCGATCACTGTGCGCCAATACAAAACTGTACAATATAATTCCGTGTATTTTTCGTTTCACTATATAATATCATCTTGGCACATTGAAGTTGGAATTTGCCATTTTGAAGTTGAAAATGTGTAGGTAGCTTCAGTCGTATAACCCTCTCTCGATTCTGCTGTCATCCAGTATACATGTGAAGCAATGCCGACTTATAACGGGACAATTCGAATCTAGAAGACGTGATTCACGGAGGTTGCAATTTCCAAGTCGTTGCTTCTTGGTTATTAACGAAAACTAATCATGACTCCATTTTGACTGCTGATCAATTCACCTTATATCTACGGGCTGTACGGTACTTGTTGCCTATCACGCGAAACTTGTAGTCATAATATATACCCGTGTAGCTTTCGACTCCAATATAGTTACGACTTTACATGTTAAGCCATACGGGTTTGACCTACTAGACACACCTAGGTCGCAGTTTCAACGCCGGGCTTCTCACAGCCACACGCCGCGCACCCGGCGTCGCCTCGCCCGGATCTCATACTCGTTCTCAGTCGCCTCCACCTACGTCGTCCTCCCCGCGATCTTCTATCTTCGTCTCACTTCAACCTGGACCTCACGTTTGTGTCAGCAATCCGCTGACTAGCTACCCATCATTGTCGTACCCCTCTCGCCACGTCCGTCGTCGTGTGCTCCACATCATTCTCCGGTGAGGTCGATCACCGTAACGGCCGTAACTACGGGACGCACACGACAGGGCACCTGCCTACACGCCATCCCCGCCGACAAGATCGTCCTCGATCTTACCAAGGCTTCGAACTCACTGTGGGATAACCATCGCCGTCCCGCTGGTTCTCCTTTCCGTTCACCGTACTCG
The DNA here is from genome assembly GCA_002215365.1 of Phytophthora megakarya. Lineage (NCBI taxonomy): Eukaryota > Oomycota > Peronosporomycetes > Peronosporales > Peronosporaceae > Phytophthora > Phytophthora megakarya. Next base: position 380 of record NBNE01000702.1, on the reverse strand, counting down.
ACTTCGTGTTCGACCACGTAACGCCCCGCTCTGTTTTGCACCCTCTCGCTCGCTCCTCGATGTATCCTGCGGTTGGCACTCGAAGTAGTTCTGGCATTGGCACGGGTCGCCTCGGTCGTCCTCTTCCTCGAAGCATCTCCGCCACGGCCCGAGTCTCGGATGCTTCCTCGCCGGTTGCTCCACCATCGTCGGTGCTTCTCGCGGCTGTCGCTGACTGCCCTGCGGGACCCACACCGTCACCACCTTCTCGCCTGGCTCTTGCTTGATCACGACCTGGCTGTCGCGCCGACCCCTCATCGTCGTTTCCTTCCTCATCTCCTCGGTCACCGTCGTCGCCCACTCCGGTCGTCGCACCGCCGTGAACCCCACTATCAGCATTT
>NBNE01000701.1:0-18259 GCA_002215365.1 Phytophthora megakarya | reverse complement strand
AGACGGGAAACCTCTAACTCTAACCAGTTAACGTTACGGTTAGAGTTTCATGTAACCCCGTTACAGCATATACAACTGCGTTCGCGCTGCGCTCATCAGCATAATCAAGGTCCAACCGTTGGTGCTGCGGAGCTGGAGGGTGCTGTCCAAGAGCACGCTCCTCTGCAAGGCAAGTTAAAGCAGGAAATAGGACTGAGGAGCTGCTTGTCTTAATGAACTCACCTCGCAACTTACTTTGAAGCGCGCAACGTCATACCAGAACACCAGCACTAGTTTGATGTTTGTGCTGCAATCCCGACATCAAGGTACACTGTGTATTAGTACAATGGAATATCTAATCATGCAGTGTCGAACTTCGGCAACGAAGAGTTTGGCGGCTGCTGGCACTTCGTGAAAGGTGTTGCAATTTAAATGTTAAAGTTTCCTCCGATGAAAACCAAAGTGAAATACCGGTAAAACAATGTGTTTGCTGGGAGTTTAGACAATTTCCTGCGATATAAAGCGTATATAATTACCGGTATAACCAGGGAGTAATACTCCGGAGTCTTTGATTTTTGTCACGATGGGCAATCTGTATTTGCTGAAGATGAAAGTTTTTGTTTTAAAACTATCATTACTTGCCCTCGACGACTTTTCCGCTATACGCTTTCACTGGCTTTCATCACTCTCCAAAATAGCTCGTAATTGAGCCACTTGATCTATGCTCGACTCGACCTGAATTCTCCGATCTTTCTGATATCGGGTTTTTTGTATGCCTCCAATTTCTTTCTTGGTAGACCTAGCCAGTTGAAGACGTTATGGGATGTTGCCCCTGTCTTGTAGATGATGCCATAGGAGGTTTCTCTTCCTGCATGAGCTTCATGACTCCCCACTTTCGTGACCAAGCAGCCATCTTTTCTCTCGCAAACGCTGACAGTCGGCTTGCCGCGTTCCCAGCGGATGTCATCATATTCCTTTTGGATATCACTAACCCTTCCCTCTTCGTCGTGTGAATCATATTTGTTATTCAAATCGCTGTCGGTCGCGTCGTATTGCTTCAAGAAACGGCGGTCATTTGTTGCTGTGTCGAATGTATCGATGGCTCGGCTGAAATCAGTGTTGCCTTGTTGTCCTGGATTGTGGACACTGCTTCTAGCGAGGAGAGTAGCCGCCGCTATCAGCAATAAGTAGAAGACTTCTGACAATGTGCTTCTAGCGCATGGTTAGTGGGCAATGTTGGCACGGGAAACTGCGAAGTGAATACAGTAGACCAAAATTTGTTCTACCTCCTCAGTGTATTGTCAATTAATCGTGAATAATGTGAGTCAATCACGAAGAATTGACAATACAGTAATCAAGGCCGTCACATTGGCATTCCACTGGTACGAGTAGGGAATATCGACACCAAATATATATGATAATAGCACCACAGAAATGGAAGGTAGCACCAGAAACTTGGGCGTCTGCACCTACCGTAGAAAAAGTTAAAAACACCAGAGAATTGAGCAGTACCACCAGCTGCTAATCGAGTAATCTCCCTGCCAAGTACCACTGACCAAGACCCCGGAGCCTTTGGCCCCGCCATCCCGAGTCCAAGTCCTTCCTACGTGCTATGCTGACCAAATGACAGGTTATGAGCCCAAACAAAGCCACGATACGCCCCCGGGAGTCGTCGAGTAATGCCAACAATCGTGACCTACGACCTCGCAAGAATGAGTCAGAGATGAGAGACAACGACAACGACTCAGAATGTGACTCATCGCAATCGTCATCTGAGAGTGCTGATTCGACTCACCGCTCTGCAAATTCCGATGGTGATCAGTCCGATTCCGACAATTTGGACACCTCTTCAAGAAGCAGTGACTCGAGCACCAGTGCAACACGCGCTAAGAAACGGAAGTTAGCGAAACAGAAAGGCCCTTTTAAGAAAAACGATCAAAGAAGCAGAAAATACGTTCCTCAGAGCTACGCGACTCGCCAAGTGTGGATGTCCCCAAATTAACAGGTGCCGATGACTACGAGCTATGGAAAACAATGATCGAGCTCAATCTTAAAGTGCTCAAACTTTGGAATCTCGTCACTGGACAAGAACTTGAAGATGACGCTTGGAGTTCCTCCAAGAAACGGCGCTAGAATTCAAGATGGCTCAAAACCCAGGCAGTCATCGCAGGTTCACTAGGTCCCCGATTGGCTGGCCGTTATAGACGACTTCTAGTCAACTGTGATCCAGTGCTGCTGTTCCAGGAAATTGAGAAGGAGTACAACGCTGGTAGCGCCGCCAAGAACGATATTTTGATCAAGTCGGCAATGCTTGTGGGCAAACTGGCTAAAGGAGAGCGAGTCGACACGTACATCGCTGTTATCATGAAACTACAAGAAAATCTAGTGACGCTTGGATTTCCACTCGATGACTCCGAGCTTGCGCGGCTACTGCTAACAAACGCCCTTGATGTTTTTCCGGATCTGAGTAATGAACAGGTCGGTGCCAGGATGAAGGGTACTGGGCTAGAAGTTGGAAATACTCGTGGTCGGTTATTAGCTCATGAACAGGAAGAAAATATGCGAACCCCTGCTGCGTCAAGGAGTGGTCCTAGAAGTTCAAGTACTCGAGAAGTTCAACATGAATCCACCGCTGTCTTTCAGATCTCAAATGGTCCGTACAGCAACTATTGCTGCAGCGATCGTCATGGAGAAGGTCATCGCTCTCATCATAACCGGTACCAGAACAGTCGTCGTGAATCCATACAAGAGGCAATGCAGCGACGACCATGCTTGAATTGTGGCAAATTTGGTCACTGATATCGAGATTGTAGCACAAAGAGCACTAAAGGAATGAGTAGTCGCTCAAACCGTCGTGGAGGATACTGACATTCTGGAGGAAAAGGTGGCGGGCGCTCTGGTAACAACGGTCCGTCGGCCTTGATGGCGATCCGCACGTCCTCTCCTCAATCGACGTCGAAAGGAATTGAATGGCATCTTGATAATGGAGCACAGATCAATATTTGCAACGACCGGGATGAGTTTGTGGAGATAATGACGATAAGCGATGGCCCGACAATGACTTGTGCTAGTGGAACTTTGGTGAGCATCAACCAGGTTGTAATTATGGATCTTAATATTGTGAACACGTGGGGGGAAAGCACGAGAAGCGCGTTCACCGTGATGCGTACTACGTGCTAGGAGCTCCAGCAAATCTGCTGTCGCAAGTTTATCTGCAAACCCGACTGAAGTACTTCATCACCATGCCAGGGGATCAATCATTCTGTCTTGCGAGCAAGAAGGAAACGAAGGTCAAGTTCGTGAAGGTAGATGGATTATACCGCTTGTGGTCACTCGCTACTAGGCCACCCCAGGAAGCTGTTGTATGCAGTGCTATTGTGAAGTCGAAGAAATCAATACCACTGACCCAGTGGCACAAATGGTTTGTACACGCAAGTGATGCAGTTATCCAGGATATGGCGAAGCAGAAAATGGTTCGAGGCTTATGCGTCAAAAAAGTGAAAATGGATGCAACTCTGCGTGTCTTCCGTGTCTTCATGGCAAGAAGGTGTGGATGACGTATCATGAGCGTCTATCTGGTGCCACAAAACCTCTTCAGAGATTTCAAGTTGATGCACGGTGAATAAGCATTCTGTTGATGGTTCGACTGCTTTCTTACTGGTAATTGATAAATTTCACGTTACAAGTGGATATTACTTCTGCGGCACAAGAGCGAAGCAAAGCTGCATCTCATCCCGCTGATCAATCGACTCCATGTCAAATATCGGAGTAATAATTGGCGAATAGAAGAAATCCACTCAGATCAAGGGGGAGCGTTCAATAACAATTCAATGCTCGAGTCCAGCAACGCTCATGGAATCACGCTGACAACAATCAATGTCTACCCCCCAAGAAAACGGAATTGTAGAGCGATCAAATGGTATAGTCCTGTCAAAGGTGAGGGCGCTACTTTACATGGCTAATCTACCGGATATGTTGTGGGGAGAAGCTGCTCAACACGTTGTCTACACACTGAACGTTACATTAACTAGAGTTCTCGGTGGGCTTGCGCCTCATCAGAAATTGTCGAGTGTGCAGCCTGATGTTTCGTGCTTAAAGACTTGGGGAAGCCTTTGTTACTATCATATTGCCAGGCTCTCACGGTCGAAGAAAAAGAAGTTGTCTTCAAGAATGGGGACTTCAACTTTCTTTGGGTATTCTCCATCGACTCATGGGTACCAAGTTATGGATCTCGCTAGTGGTGCAATCTCAACTCAACGTGGTGGCAATTTGGTCTTTGCAGAGAACTACACTATGGGCGGTGAATACGTGAAACTGCTGTTGGAAAATGCTTACCTGTATGGAGCTAATGCCCTCCCGTCCCGCGCACCTCTCGTTCCCATGTTAATGCTAATAGATGATGAGGTGAAGTTGGACTATGTACGTGAAAGCGTATTAGTACAACCGGAGACGTTGCAGCGAGCCACAGAGACTTCCTTACGTGTCAGTGAGGTCACCCCAGCAAATTGGGTGAAGGAAACATCTTGTCCGAGAACATCGGAAGCGACGATCCCCGTCCCAGTCAGTGTCGGTGACACTCGCGGTACTCTATCACTCGCTTCGGGCGGAAGCGAAAGCAGCCTACGCGTTTTGGAAATTTGGATGTTCATCATGTTGCTCAAAAATGGTTCAAGCCGCTGCAAGGAGCTCTGAAATCAACCGAAGTTAGTCTGATACATTCTCGTGACGTATCAATTCCGATAACTTACAAACAGGCTGTGCGCTCACAACTGGCTGCTCATTGGTAGACTGCAATGAACGAAGAGCTGAAATCCCTTCGGCAACATGGCGCTTGACAAGTGGTTGATCGTGAAGTAGCTGGCACGAATGTGGTGATCATAAACAAGTGGGTATTTGCAGTCACGAAAGATGAACATGGGCTTGTGAAACGATTTATTCACGGTTTCAAGCAAAAGTTTGGTGTCAATTACAACGAGGCATTTGAACCGGTGACTTGCTTCGAAAAAATACGTGTGGCGATTTATTTTGCTGTTCAGCGGAAGTGGTCAATTTTGCAGTATAATGTTAAAACAGCCTTTTTGCATGGCAAGCTTGGTGATACTGTGTTCATGGAGCTGCTGCAAGGACAAGGATCATCCGGCAACAGGCAAATTTGCCGGTTAATCAAGTCGTTGTACGGCTTGAACAGGCGCCTCCTGTGTGGAATAAAAGGCTACACCATCACCTGGTAACGCTATGATTTTTGCGCCTTGAGAGTGATCATGGTCTTTACACTCTTCACGAGAAGGGGGAGATTGTCATGCTCCTAACAGTATATGTTGACGATTTACTGGTGATGGGCGAGCAAACTCGTTGTGCCCCAATTGTCCAGAAATTAGAAGGAAGTTTTGAACTTGTAGATCCGCTTGGAGTGGAAGTCAGCATTGGTCGAGATACTTTTTTTAGTCAAGCAAGCTATATTGAAGAATTTCTTCGCCGTTTCCACATGCATGACTGTCGCGGGTCAGCAACACCAGAGGCGACGTCATTTGAAGACCTGGGAAACACTGATGATGCAGAATTACAGCCAACTTCCTTGCCATATCGAGAAATCGTGGGAGCTTTCCAATATCTCGTGTCGGGATCAAGACCAGACATTGCACACGTTGTTAGGAAACTTGGTCAGCACATGGCTACATTTATGGTAGTCCATTTTGCGCAGGCATAGCGTGTGTTGCAGTATTTGCAAGCGACTAAACACTTTGGGCTTCGCATGCTTGTGACTGGATCGGCGAAGGTGGAATTGTTGCGGCTAGAAGCATACTGTGATGCTGACTATACAAACGACAAAGTCGATCATCAGTCAGTCAGTCAGTGGATATGTGACGAAGATTAATGGCAGTGTCGGCTCATACGGGTCTCGGAAGCAGGGCCTTAATGCGTAGAGTACCATGGAGGCGGAATACATCGCTATGATTGAAGGGGCGCGTGACATAATGTGGTTGCGTGGACTCTGTGATGAACTGAAGTGGTCTTTCGGATTACCAGCTTTGTGGTGCGACAACATGGTGGCAATTGCACTATTGAAAAAGCCAGGTAAAGTTAACGGAAGCAAACACGTCGAAAACCGATTTACTATGTTCGAAATCTTCAGGATCGTGATCTCCTCAAGGTACAACATTGTGGTACAGCTCAAATGACGGCCGACGGTTTAACCAAGCCCCTTGCTCGAGTCAAGTTTGAGCATTTTTGCACTTTACTCGGTGTAGTACATCGAGAGGAGATAGGGGAGAGAGATCAACAACTGCTCGTCAAGTGAGCAACGCTGTAGTTGCGTGAATGATTGTCGAGTACAAGTCGGACTGAAGCGAAGTTCGCAAAACGTCGATGTGCACAATGTTCGTGCTTGGAAGGTGTGTTTACATCCGGATGATAGCGATGACCACGATGTTCGTGGTGGGTGCGGTCAGTTCTAGCAGAGGTTGCTATCTTGTACAAGCACGACGGTCGTTCGGCTACCGTGCCATGTTCGCAACTTATTCGTCATAGCAAAGATGCCCATTTTTATGGCAGTGACGTGAGCATGGGGGAGTGTCGAACGTTGTCTCCGAGTCTTATGCTCACTACACGGTGGTAGGATAAGGTACTGAAAATGAAGCGCTGTTTATAATGTATGTTGGGTCCATGAGGCTGGGACACTTGGGCAAGGAGAGAATTCACTTCTGGAACTTCCATCTCCCTGCCAAGTGCCACTGACCAAGACCCCGAAGCCTTTGCCCCGCCATCCCGCGCCCATGTCCTTCCTACGTGCTATCCTGACCAAACGACACCCGAAATAACCCACTATATTGTACAAACCTAGAGTTCACACTTTGTCTCTAGCAGTCTACACAACACACAACGTTGTCAGGCAGCCCGACCAGGTTCACTACTGCGGACGGTAGTTTACCGGCCAAGATCCACGAAGGAGGAAGCGGTGGGTCGAGTTGTGGCCTAACACAATCGATCCCGATGTTTCCATGGACGACTACTTGGCTACGCTACCCCCATTCAGTCGCGGACGGAACGATCCTGCGCGATGCAAGTTCGACCACGTTACCAACGCCAACGGTGACAATCTCTTAATCAAGCACGACCTGCGCCGAATGCTGACCGTATGCAGGTCAGAACGTTGCAAAGCAAGCGAGGTAACGTGTAAATGTACGTATTGCATCTTATTTTGTGCAGCAAGTGGCGTTGGCACTTTTGCTATGGCCGGTGAGCATACCATGGAAGACCCAAACGTGCTCTCACCAAAGTCTCAACAATTAACATTACAAATGAGAGCATTTATTGACGAATAACTCGGTGAAGATGGTACAATTAAACCTCTTGACTTATTTGCATGACTGATAAAAAAGGTGGAGAATGGTTTTTAAGGCCCTCCGGCCAAGGTTTCGCAAGTACAGACACACGTTACAAAACGGCGGAAAAACAACAAACGAGACACAATGAGGCATGTTTTGGAGCGCTGTGCAAGCAACATGTACGACATTTCGGAGCGTATTGCTTATTCAGGGAACAAGTTGTTGATACTGTGTGACGTTAAGCACGAAAAGGGTACGCTCGTACCCAATCTTGGTACTGGATCAGCCCACTCCCCTTTTCGAATTGGACCCACCTGTTTTACATTACTGGATGATTACGTTTCTATTCAACGTGATCCACGATGTACCACGATGTACCACATTGTTCCACACACTGCATCGTAAAATAAAAGTATCCTGTGTTTGTGTTTGGTGTCTCTGACTGCTGCGGCAAACTTTTTCCATTGGTGTACTTCTGTACATCTCAACGCACTGGTGTTGATATGGAATGGTGTATTTCATTTCTAAAACGAGTTATGTGGGAAATATTTACGATCCGGTTTGCACCAAACTTCATTATGACTGATGCCGACAACGCTCAATTTAATGCATGTTCATCTCAACTACCTGACTCAAAGATCCTAATGTGCTGGTTTCATGTATGTCAAAACGTGAAAGGCCATATCACTAAAGCTAAACTAGCCCCAGTTACGATTGACATGATTTCCCGTGACCTGAATATCCTCATTTTGCTCGTACAGAGAGAAATATCTAGTACAACGTGTACTGGCTGCGTGGAGATCTGCATCTACAATTTGTTCGTCATTTCAAGTAGTCGCAGATCTCATCATAAAACAGTGGATACTACATCCAAGGTTTTCGTGGTGGCAAGCGTATCACACGTCACCGGGGTGTGCCACCACCACCAACCCATTGGAGCAGTACCATCGTACTGTAAAATTGGTTAATAAGTCGACCAAGGCGACGCCAACAGAAATGATATAACGGTTGGACAAATCTAGGCTTGTTTTCATTCACATGCGATCGATATTTAGCAACACCCAGTCGTGCCCGAGCGGCTAAAAGCTCTTTACAAATTAACAGTACCGAATAAGGAGCTTTGTGCTACTCCAATTGGATCCTCTTCTGACATGCCAGTACAGCTTATGACTATTTTACATCGTCCGCTCAAACCATTCTGTGATCGCTACAGTGATGACGCAGATGACTTTTACTTTGATGACCCTAGAAAGGTTTCCAAACCGTACAAGTCCATGCATATTTTACGAATGCAGTGGAAAAACATGCCAAACGAGGGGTGGGTTGTTGATGCACGCCACGGACTTGTGCGTGTCGGTTTAACAAGAAGTTTGCATTATGCATTCACGTCATCCACGCCACGCGTGAGCTGGACCTCCCTTGTCCTTGTATGCCAGACCCCACGGCAACATTTGTGAGTAACCAGCGTCAGCACACCACCACAACAGTTCGAAACAATCATCGTCGCGAGACGACAAATCTTGATCAGAGTACTTATGAATGTACAGATGTAGTTGACGCCGATCATGAAGATAGATCGCGAATGTTTATCACCAAACGATCGTGTGTGTGGCCCCCTAACATTGAACTAACACTTACAGAGCAATATTACAGCTGAAATCAATGATGCACCTATCGTTCGACACCATGGTATTCATTTTAGCATTGACGTTGAACAATCATATGTAATCTCAGGACCCAATGATTTAATCAACCCCAACGAACGGTTTTCCCAGTGGTACAGTGACGAAGGTCACGATGGCCAACTATTCGATGAGATCGATGAGGCTAATACTAATGACGTCCATTTATCAGGTCAAACAACATTCCTTTCACAACATTACTTCAACTTAGCAATCGCCGGTCATGTGATCACACAAAACGACGAAGGGTTTAGATATTCAATTAGTGACACTTCATAATACGTGTATTAAAAAACTATTCGTTTGCATTTGCTTATAGCTCGTAATTATGGTACTGATTAAGAACTACGTACAAAACGTGTATTGAAGTATTCACTTGATATGAGCTACACCGATGCATTTCCTTCTTGGTTAACAATACGACATTATTTTGATGTTTAAAAAGAATTTGTAGTTAATAGAGCTAACCAGCCTTGGTTACACTAGTCCAACAACATATAACCATAACACTAGCCATGTCGCACACTATATAGCGGTCTGTCATACACTGGATATAGCATAAAGATATGAAGACTTAACGTACACGATAGCAACAGCATTTACGCATATAGTGGCGTTGACTAAGTCTCTGGTGTTTAGAAACCATCTTGATGGTGATAGCGGCCCAAGTTTCTGGTGATCTGAACCCTCTAATCTTTTGGTGATAGCCTCCCAAATCTATAGTGCTACGGTTCTTTTTTATGGTGCTATCAACCATAGCGTGAAGGTGCCGACAGCTTGCCTATGCCCTCTTTGTGGTCAAAAGTCGAGCACATCTCATGCGGTGCCCAGGTGGATAGTAATCAACGTGCGACAGCGCGATTGATTGTCGACTCAAGTTGCTAATGCGTTTCCCTTCGTAACTGCCAAGGCACTACCACATTTCGCGTAGTTACATGCACATCAACTGCAAGCCTTAGATCAATGGACAGCGTGTATTGATTGTTTATCTAGCTGTTTTCGCTATCACTTTTGCTTTTGCGTTCACTCGGGCCGGCGTTCTGCTAGCTACCGCTCCGCGGGGAAGTGTCAGTGCAAAGCAGAAGTGGTGTGCATTCGTAGCGCGTCTCTCTCCATTTCCGGCTTTCTTCTAGACCCTCACCTACAGAGATGCAATCCACGGCACGGCGGACAAGGGACCGTCCAATGTGTCAAAACCAGAGCGGTTTGAGCGACAAGTATTTCCTCTGCGTGTTGTACTCAGTCAGCAATGCGGTTCAGAGCCGCGACTTTCTATCAGTTGATGAGCTGTAATCGATCGTACGCCATCTAAGCGTGACTGCAGACGTTCAAGGCCGTGATCACCACGGTGACATCAAGTATGGCGGCTATTCGATTACTGCGCTGCATGAAGCGCTTCGCGCCAAGGGCTACCAGCTTAGGTATTTGAAAGGCGATACCTGGCATTGCATCGCGCATGATGCTGTAGGCGACAAGTACCACTACATCGACTCGGACGAATTCATCTACAAACCGAGCACCGATGCCGGTCTGTGTTTACGCCGTCGAAAAGATTAACCGCGAGGAATAAACAATTTTTACATAAATCTGAGCTTTATTCGTTCCTTCGTATTTCTATATAATATAAAGTCGCGAAGGTCTGCAGCCATTTTTCAATAAAAGAGTCATGGTCATGAAGAATACTTGTAGAGCAACTAATACTTACTCCACAGCGCTAGAAATATTGCTGGACTGGCTACAAGAAAGTAAGTTATTCGCAGAATACAGGCGTAGCCCATTGTATTTAGAATGTCACGAGACACTATGCTTTTTGCGGGCACTATATTTGAGTCAACATTGAACGTGTGCTGGGCACTAGTAAGTCGTTGGTCTAGCTATGCGAGAACAATTCCTGAGTGTGTAGCGGGGCTGGGTCTCTTACATCGTCATTAGCGACACGAACGCGATAAGCTGATATCAGCGTCTTGATAGTCTTTGGGGCTAAATGCGTCATAGTACAGTCCATCCATGAGAATACGTAGGTCTTCCTTCGTACCCGCAGGAGCCTTCTTGATTATTCCGACATCGACGCGCTTCAGGCAATGGCGCTCTAGAGTCTGGGCATCTTCAGCAGCTTCTATTCGATGCTTGCTTGGTGCTTGGGGAAAGCTGTCGAGCAACCAGTTCTTGACGTGCCAGTAGTAGCTCATCACTGAGTTCCGCGCGAGAGGCTTCCCTCCTCGACCTTCCGAAAAGGCCAGATAGACGCCAAAGCGTTCCATCAGCTTGACAAACATGATCACCTAAGAGGGAGGCTGCGATGAAGTACATTTGCTTGCGAGGAAGCAGCTAAGGGTGTTGATATCTGTCTGCAGAGCGCGCTGGGAGTTACCTGGGGCGAGGTCTTGGAGGCTCATACTCGTTCTAAGTCTATTGTCGGCAACGTCGAAAATATGCGAATGGTGTAGAGCGAACTGGTGGCTGGTATTACCGCTCAACATATTTCCCCCCTCTTGCCTACATTATACGTCGGCAACATGTCCGCAACTGCTTGCTCTAACCCGTAAGCGATTGCATTAGACAAAATGGCATAAACTCGGATGCGATAGATCAATAAAACGTTCACTGCAGCGTTGTCACTATAGTAAAACGAAGTTTAAACTATTGTGTCGGCACCATCATGATATTCATCCATATCTCTGGTGTTCAATTCTCTCCCTCCACTGGTACACACATGGAGGAGAGAAAAGACAGTCGTTAAATTAACATTGAGAATCAGCCTTTTCACCATCAATGTCATCGTTCGGAAACATTGATTGAATTCTTTATTATGTGTGACGGCCGACGGAGGGGTGAACGTGGTTCGGCTTGGTAGGTCACAACAATGGATGCATTTTGATATACGATTGTAGAGCACGTGCGCATCAACACAGGTCAAAGGTGGTCATGTATTGCTTGATTCAGGGCTCAGTTGGGCCTTTCCAGGCCTTTAGTGGTCTGGTTTCGGTGATAGTTTTCCTGTGGACACCTTAAAATTTGAAGATCTGACACTTGTGACATCCGTCCTCAAATGAACCCTTGAAACTCTATCCAAACCTGTGTAATTCTATAGTTCGCAGTGTTTTTGTGCTTAATGTTGCTCATTGGCAACATTTGAATACAGTGCCGGGAGAAAACGATTTTCTTTCAGCAGCCAAATACTTTAGCTGAAGTATCTGATTATACCCTGTACTGTCCGACAGCAGCTCGAACGCGATCAAGACGTCTGTAGCCATGGGTACGCAGTATATATTTTCTTTTACGGAAATCATTCAATTTACCTCGAATTAGAATCTTGGAATGTTATATCATATAACTTATATAGGTTCAGCTAGTTTTATAATGATATAGGAAAGTATTTGGTTTTGTCAAGATTAACCTCATATCGTTTGAGATATACTTCAACTGGCCATCCATGATGACGAGAGATAAATTATTACTACAAGATAAATTTTAACTGATCCAAATTCATGATGGCGTGAAATAAATTAAAAAAGTCAAACACGATGGCGTGGGATAAAATCTACTAAAGTAATCAGCAAACACGATGGCGTGGGATAAAATCTACTAAAAGTAATCAGCAAGCACGATGGCGAGGGATAAATTAGAAAGTCGCGCTGCGCACGAAGAAGCTCTAAAATTTAGAACGTGTAATTAATATTTTCAGCTGCCTATAATTGATCACAGGTAACTCCAAAGTATTTAAACACCTGGCTTTCTCGGGCGCCGATCACAGACATTTTTTGATTGTATTTATTTCCTACGCAGCCGCTGCATCTGCTCTTGTTGTTGTTGTTGTTGAAAGTTGATTGGCATTGGGACTACAACCGCGCAACATTTATCTCTTCTAATTTACAGATATACTCGCACTTACCATTCGTGGGACATCCACCCTTTTCACTTTACTAGTAGCTTTCGGACTTAGCTGAGGTGAACGACACAAGCAACATCAAGGTAATTAATTTAGACGAGTATTAGATTTGAGAACACAAACTAGGGCTGAATCAGCTCGTTTATGATCACAAACTACTTTAACAGGGATATTGTCTTTTAAAGTCATACCAACCAACTCCTTAACACCGAAATAAATTACAGAGAATTTGGATGTACATGTACATGTAACACGCAAAGAATGTGTACGATAAAACACCGATCTTATCGATTGTGTACTCTCTTATTGCCAACAAGTTGTTGGCAGCCAGTACGCATCGTAATAATTCTGTGCTGTGGTTCGGATGAATGTTGTTGAAGAATTTGCAAATCTGTTCGTATGGCGTGAATTTGAACAATTGAAGCAACTCTGGTATATGATATATCGATCTTGGTTGCCGTAAGCGGGCATCAATTCATGGAAGCATAGAATCATTGATTCGGGATGTTCACGTCACGCTGTATGATGATTACGTAGCTCTGTCCAGTTAGGACGCAGTTCTGTCGTACAGGAGTTGCCCTTGCTAGTCTAAGTGTGAGCACTGGGTACCCCGCTGGTGGTTCAAGGTCTGATTCTCCGAGACTTGTGTCATTTCTGCGGGTTCTACTACTTACAGCACACTCATTTCTAAATAATCCTGCAACTTCAAAAGCCCCACCAAACCACCCCACTTCACTGTTCTATCACCATGGTATCCAACGAAAAGACTATTTTCATTCTGGGCAGCACGCGTGGTATCGGCCTTGCCATCGCCGAGCACTACGCGAAAGCTGGTTGGAAGATTATTGGTACTGCTCGTGCTTCCAGCAACCTGGAGAAGGTGAGGACCAATGAGTCACATTTCGCAAACCTCTGCCAATAACAGTAAAATACTGAAGTACGCTAACTCGTTTGTGCTGAATTATAATTGAACAGCTTGAGGCACTATCGCCCTTCAAGGTCGTGGTGCTAGATGCGAGCGACGAGGCTTCTGTGTCCGAGGTGGCTCGCCAGTTGAAGGATATTCCCATTGACCTACTGATCAACAACGCCGGTGTCGGCATACCGGGTACTCTCACCACCGCAACCAAGGACGATTACATTCGTCAGTTCGAAGTGAACTCTATCGGACCGTTCTTGGTGACAAGAGCCTTACTACCAAACTTGGAGCTAGCCGCTCAAACGAATGGTACTGCCTCTGTCGCGCAGATATCCTCGATCATGGGCAGCATTGGCAACAACACAGTTGAGACGGCTGGTGACTATAGCATGTTGTATGGGTACTCCGCCTCCAAAGTTGCACTGAACATGATCATGCGTACGATGGCTATCGAACTGCGCGAGAGCAACATCCTGATGGTGTCACTACACCCCGGCTGCGTGGTTACCGAGTTGACCCAGGATCATGTGACCAAGAATCGAGATGCCATGACACCCGCCGAGTCCGCTGCGAAGATGGCCGAGATCTTGGCCAAGTTGACGCCTACAGACACCGGCAAGTTCTTGAGCGCAGACTCTAACGCCCCCACCCGTGAGCTCCCATGGTAGGAGCATTTTCATGCTGACCCTGACCCCAAACGATACCAGTACCCCTTATTTGGCAATGTAAGGCATATGGGCTATTGATCTGGTTGAACAGGTTGACCAATGGAACACACAGACCTTTGAGTCTTTTGAAAACAACTTTCTTTTACTTCTGTACGACAAGTTCATATTCAGTTAACCAACTTATTCCCTCCTTTGAATGCAGCTTTAAGTAAACACTGACTGGTGTTCTTGTTTCGTTACTGTATTTGTTCGTTAGATGCGGTCTTCGCTCTTCAAGTATTATCAATCCCGATTTTGCTACTGCTCGAAAATGAGGTCATGAATATCACACGAAACTACAATCTCGGTTTTTCGATGGAGTGCTGCTAGCGCAAAGCTTGATCCTTACAGTATCAGCCGTGCTGGGGCTACACTTTGTTCCCACCAGGTTGCATATTGGGCCCACTGGGACATCATGTATTCTGCATGTTCGTTGGTGTGGAAAGTACCCCATCGATCGAACTCGACATCGATTGAGGTTTCGTTGACTTCAGTCAGTGTTGTGTGCATGCCTCCTTCCGTGACCCATTCAACATTGTCTTCTTCACCTTCGGCACTGCGAATACGGCAATTCGCTTCAGAATCCGCGATAACAATACTCCAAGTCAGGGTGCGTCTCCCATCTTTCTGTTGCCATTGTCCACATCGGGTGAAGTATAAATACCGAATACTTTTGTCGCGTCCAGGTATATGATGCACGAACACCAGCGAATTTTCGTCGAACTCTTGGAGTAATTGCGTGCTGACTTTGTGGTGCTGGTGAATACCAAACCCGATCGGTGTGATAATAGTGGGGATCGTATCCTTCAGTTTAACACACGAAAGGTGTAAGAACGCATCGATTGGGCAATTCACGCACTTCTTGGACTGAATTCGGGCGAAAACAGCGTTGTTGTTCGTGATCAATGGTGCTCGGCAAACATCCCATCCAAGAAAATTACCAAAGAACGAAGTGCTAGGTACAGCATGTGCGACTTTCGCGTCAAATTTTTTCATTCCCGTAACGTACTCGTCATGAGTAAATGGATGGAAATGAAAAGAGGGCACGTTGTTACCAAAGTGCACACGCCAACCCGACCGCAAGTCACTTGGGAGAAATAACAATGCTTCTCGTTCAAGGAAAGCTTCCTCTGCATCTACGACCACTTGAAGGTACGCGTCACGCCGTAAAATATCCCGACGCAGAGTAATGTTTTCTCTCCATAGCATTTCTCGCTCCAGGATGAGTTCGAGAAGGTCACGCCTGCTACTTGGTTTACCAAGTTCTTCTTTCGTGGTGCTACGGGAAGCAGCCGTTGTCATACTTCCCACAAACAGTTCCATCTCGTGTTCTAGGCTGCGGTGCTCATTTTGCATCTGCAGTCGTTGCATTTTGCGGTTCTTTCGGAACTCAACCATAGCGACGCGGTGTTGTTCCTTTCTTAGTTTAACCATGGTGTGGAACGCCTGGTACATATCACTCTCAGAGTTATCGTATCTCGTTTGGTCCATCTCGGGATGACGGCTCAACTCGCTATCAGGAACAGTGCTCATTGTCGTGACTTGCTGGTTTGAGTTCGTTTGAAATAATGACGTGAGCCATTCGTATAACGGCAAAACGCAGTTTACAAGGACTAACAAACACTGACAAATTGCCTTTGGCGATGCTCCTTCCTGGATTACGGTCGTCCTTTGACTCAGGTAAACATTAGCTGGTTTAGGGGTCTAATTAGTGTGTTCTTGTAATGCGATAGTACACAGTCAATTTTGCGAAAAATCACACTTCCAATCCCGTCTTGATCAGTTTGCAATGCTTGCGTGAGTCTTGCTGTGTTTGACGCCAAATACACATACACGTATGACTTGCAGTGTAAAAATGCTGCACCAAAACAGCTAACGATAATTTAGTGCTGGTAGCATCTACATGTATCGGTTGTCGCCCTTTAACTAATAATACCTCTGAAAGCACGACATTGGTTGCGTTGGGTGATCGTCAACTTGACAGGCTGGAATCGAATCTAAATCGAGCCAGAGGATGATCTCACGCCAACGTTGCAAACCGATCACAAGGCAAGAGAAAATTCACGCAAGCACAGTAAACAACGAAACAACTGCTATTTTCGAAAACTACAATTCCAATGAACAATACTATAATCGCAACGCATTTTGCCTATTTCCTATCTAAATACCTTGAATAACAACCGATTAATAGATAATTACTTCCTTTTTATATTTTCTCTGGATTTCATCCAGAGTCCATGCAGCGAGCGTACTGATGGTCAGATTCCATTCCATACATTCGCGCAACAAGAATCGGATAGGTTTGTTTGCAAGCTGCGTAGAAACATGGCTAACTATTGCAATAGTTAAAATTACGTAGTTGAAGCTGACAGCAGCATATCTTCTGGTACATGTTTAACGATGACCAAATCCGTTTGTGTTTTACAGTGCGGAATGAAAAGTGATTGATTTAGTTACGAGTGTTTAACTAGTATACCTACCTGTCCTTCATGAGTCGAATTTCCAATCGGTTCTAGAAACCGCTCGCAACATCCAAGACGATGGAACGATATATCTACAGGTAAAAATAACAAATCTACAGGAGGACATTCTACAGAGGGGGTAGGCAAGGTGTAGGCGTGTACAGAATAGTCACCGCGGACTATTTATTTGTGTGCACACCATTCATAATCGTTTGGACTTAATTGGTCATATTAGAAGGGTACCAACGTTGAGGTGGCTCGGTTGTTTATGTGATGAAGACTGCCTCAGTTGTGCCGGTATACTGAGCGTATACTGGTGTCATGTAGTGTATACGACCGTTGGTATATAGTTGCAGTTCGATTAGTCTAACAGCAGAGGGGGTTGTCACCTTCGAGGTTTCCCCCTCAATCCTAAACTTGCCAAGTGGAAAGCACACGTGTTCTTCGTTCCTCTTCCTACCTAAGTGACGTCCTTGACACAATCAGCCTGCGCATTGTGCCAGGTTGTGAGCCCAAGTTTTGTGAGCTCTTCTTCTAGTTCAAGTCGAGTTTTACACGGATACCATGTCTGGATCGGTCGGGGCGTCGTATCCTGCTGTTAGCAGCACAGCAGCCTCAACAACATCGGTACTTTCTATTGTGACTACCAGAGCCAGCGTGGCACCATCTGGAGCGACGGCAGTGTCAATCGGAATGCCAGGAAGCACTAGAAAAGTCAGTGGGGTGTGTGGTGGTTGAGTGGATCTACAGGGGTTGTATGCGGAGTTTTACGTACTTGGGATCATCCGGATGTAGTACTGTGATGACTAGTATGGGCCCCGTTCCTGGAGACAGTGCGATGGCCTCTACACCAGCACTGGTGGCTCCCACGGCGGTCCCAGCGCTAGGGTCGATGCCATTTATTCCCTCTGGAAGAGCATTTGCCGGTGAGAGGTTTGGTATGAAACTGGATAATAACCACCTCCGATGCAAGGGAGTTTTGACTTATATGCTGTGCAATTGGAGATTTTCTTGAGACGCTTGAATATCTGGAGTGTTGTGGAGAGAAATGAAGTTGATGCAAGAGCCGCTACAACAGCTGATCAGTTTGCAATGATGGACAACATAGCTCGAGGGGCTATCTTGCATGGAATTCCTACTACAGATGCCGAGCGGGTCTGTCATGAACTTAGTGCACACGCGATGTGGACGCGCTTTGTAAATAAGCAAACGAAGCGCGAATATGCGAATTACATTTTCGCTAGAGAGCAATTGTGTAGTGGGCCTAGTGCTCACTACCTAGCTTACACGTGTGCG
>NBNE01000700.1:0-18266 GCA_002215365.1 Phytophthora megakarya | reverse complement strand
GACAAAATTGTCATCGGAATATGTTGCTCTACCTATGACAAAATCCCAGGTAAATCCGCCGCCTACCATAATCTCGATTATAATGAACTCACGTGTGCTTATGGTGTGATTTTGTAGAAACAATTTATGACTCAATCTGGACTGGAGATCCTGATAAATGTTGTTGCAAAGTTACAGGGAATTCCTACCTATAAGGAATCCATTGAGACAATGATTATATCACTTTTGGTCACCCGTGAAATCAGTGCAACTAAGTCTGGATACCTTGTTCACTGGCATGAATGGTTAAAATTTTATGTTGAAAATCAAGCTTACACAAAACTCCACGCAGGTCACAGTCTTAATGTGTATATACTTCGACAAATCGATACATTGTTTTTCTCTTCTGCTTATTTCTCGGACCCCAACAAGGAAATATGTCCATGCGGGTGCGAAGGGCAATGCGAGGATTCTGGATACCTTGTTCACTGGCATGAATGGTTAAAATTTTATGTTCAAAATCAAGCTTACACAAAACTCCACGCAGGTCACAGTCTTACTGTGTATCTACTTCGACAAATCGATACATTGTTCTTCGCTTCTGCTTATTTCTCGGAGCCCAACAAGGAAATATGTCCATGCGGGTGCGAAGGGCAATGCGAGGAGGTTCTGGACGCTTGTGTCGGCGTGATGAAGGTATTTGTGGGATTAATGCTTACAGAAGTTGGTGTAGCATGGGCTCAAGAGGAGATGCACGGACCACGCGATTGTGTTATATTTTTGTTGTGGAGTGCTCAGCAAAACTATTGTCCACCAACAATGGTTGATCTACAACAATTGCTTCTACACCGCCTATGTGATTTTCTGGAACGGATGACAAGCTCACACCAGTACCTACGAATATTATCAGAGCTGGCATCACCGCTACTTAATTTGTTGCAGCAGCAAAACTGTGTCTCGTTACACCCAGGAGTATTACGCGTCCTCAGTCTGGCGTTTCGCCTAGCGGTAGACAAGAAGGTGTGGGCAATCTCTATGGAAGAATTTTTGGAAGCCTTTTATAAAATTCTTGAAAGTGTTTGTGACGATTCTGCCATTTCCAACATGAATACGATCATGATTAGCGTACTCTTTAACTTGGAGACCCACCGACATGAAGTAATATTCTCTAAAATTCTGATGAATCTTCACCAAGAACACGCGAGTTTTGTTGGTAGTAGTGGCCAATTATCTCCTGTTGCACCATCTCGTACAAAATCATTGTTGCAGACTCTAGTCTCCTTCTGTTCTTTGACAGGACGATTCTGCCATTTCCAACATGAATACGATCATGATTAGCGTACTCTTCAATTTGGAGACCCACCGACATGAAGTAATATTCACTAAAATTCTGATAAACCTTCACCAAGAACACGCGAGTTTTGTTGGTAGTAGCGGTCAATTATCTCCTGTTGCACCATCTCGTACAAAATCGTTGTTGCAGACTCTAGTCTCCTTCTGTTCTTTGACTGGGAGTTCTGTCCTTCAATCTGTGTGCCAAATCCCAGCCCTAATCAGCCTGGGCTGGATGTTATCGTGCCTGGAAGTTGCTGACGATCTAGCTCAATTGGATGTTGCTGATGCCTTACTCACTCTTATGGAGCATGAGAGCGTCATTGTAACAATTCTTGCGGCTCGCGTGTGTATTATTTTTTTCTTTCAAGGAATATTATCCCGACATCGTACCAGTGTCGATGAGTACAAATTAAAAAGATTTTGCAACTTGCTAGCCACTGTCATAACTTCCGGATCACGGCTAATACTTTCTCCCAAACGATCAAGTAACTCCGAGAATGTGGAAGAAATTCAATTCAATGGAAATACTCCAGATATCTTCTTGATCTTTCTTCGCTACAAGACACTTAACAGCGACAAACACATCCGGGCACAGAATCAATTGTACGACGATGATGCACCAAAAGAAGAAAAATCACTTCATGAAACTGTTTGGGAAGCTAACGAATGGAATGATGCAAATCGAGCTACGGCTGAGAAGGTTGCAACGTTTTTAAAACTGTTAGTTGTTTTCTCGTCGACGACAAGGAATATATTAACAATTGGAAATAGCGACGAAATTCGGGAACTTACTCTGCTGCTTGTGGTGAGTGCTTTATTGAAAATTAACGCATCAGTTTTGCTTAACGCGACTAACTGTATTGCTTGGTGTACCAGCGGTTTGTACGGGAGCGAATTCATAGTTCTTCCTACCAAACTACTTTGTATTTGCTATCACTAAAGAATATCGTCTGGGCTACACGGCAACACATTGCGAAATGGGGGATTACAGAGTTAATTGAACCCTCATTTCTCCGAAAGCTATTGGTTCTGACCAAGGACAAGTTTTACCAGGTAATATGGGCACACCGCTGGTGCACACTTCGCAGATTTACTATTCACTAATAATTTATTGGTGTTTGACGTAGGATACGGCATCTGGGATTTTGTGGGGTCTTGCCGATGCCTACAAGAAAACGAACACCTTTTTACTATCGTTTGAGGTCGACGATACATTGGCGAATGGTGCGAAAAAGTCAGGTTTTACGGTGATGGTTGACAGTTTGCCTTCCAAGTTGGCTGCTGGCCAGCCTATTGAGAATGATTCAGGTGTTCTAGCTTCGTCGCTTACCAATCCAACCTGCAGCTCTTTATTTGATGAAAACTATGGATATTCCTTTGTTTTGAAGCTAATTGAGTCTAGACTGCGACTAATCCGAGGTGGGTCTACTATTCCAAACGATAAAATACCGGATGAGTTAGATGGAAGCGAACCATTCGGCACGAGATTGTTTTATTCACATCCAATACAGGACTCGAGGGAACGAGAGCTCTTTCAACTCTGCCGATCAGCAGTAACTGTCCTCGAAGCATTGCAGCGAATTGGTAGTGAGGCTGTTCTGGATGAACTACCGCGGACAAAAGCTACGATTCTTCCGCTTCTCGACTACTCAAATAAGCAAGTGGCTCGACATGCAGTTTTGTGCTGCTGCTGTCATCTGCAAGCACACCCAACAAAGTGTGGCAAATTACTAGACGATGATGTTCTGGACAAAGTTATCACGTTCTTGTTTTTCAAAGAATACCCACCTATCCAGATTGCTGCATTTTCGTTCATGAAGTTGGCTTTTGCTGACCAAAAGAATATTAGTGCACTTCAATCAAAATTGTTTCCAGAACAGGTGAGAATTGTGTCATGCCTGCGCAGCCCGGATTTTGAAGTGAAACGAAAGGTATTTACGTAAATTGTATGCTGATATCAATAATACCCATACTAACTA
Source organism: Phytophthora megakarya (assembly GCA_002215365.1). Classification (NCBI taxonomy): domain Eukaryota; phylum Oomycota; class Peronosporomycetes; order Peronosporales; family Peronosporaceae; genus Phytophthora; species Phytophthora megakarya. The sequence continues at coordinate 14,973 of NBNE01000700.1, read as the reverse complement.
TCTGTGTTACAGGCTATTCTGTTCCTAGTTGAGGCTGTTTTTCGATTGGACCAAACATTCCTCGATGGCCTTGCTGATGCATTTGCAGCAACAGATAATAACGGGCTATTGATGGACCTTTTTGATTCAATCTCGAAAGAGATTGCTTGTAATCAGTCAGCTGGTAGTTTGCTCCAGCTCCTTGTGCGGTTGATTCTCAAGTTAAACCTGGTAGGTCATACTGGTGGCGATCAGTTAGTGCACGCAGTTTGTCACACGCTGAAAACACACAGCAACGATACGTTTCTCCGTCCTATGGTACGATCAGCAAAATGAACACTTTACAGGTATAACATTTTGACTTCTGTTTGTTTGATGCAGTTATTTAACTTTTTGCATCAGATTCTAACACAAGAGAATCGTACCGAGTATTTAGAGAGGAAAAGTCGGCTGGATGTGCTCACCGACCTCCTCTCCCATCAGTTGACGCTGAATGAACTACGAAATGTGGCCAACATGCTTTTATCTGCAGCAAGCAAACACGATGGTGCTCGACAGTACCTTAGTGGGTTCGCATCGAGATGTATCCCAAAAATTGTTGACGTGCTAAACGGATTTTCAGAGCATGTGCAAAGTAGCAGCCCAAAAGCATCTAAACATCGGAAAGATAGTGGTTCCGAAGAAATCGCGAGTAATCAGACACTAGTGGATGAAGGTACTTCAAAATATCTGCTGAAAGTAACGACAGCAAAGACAGTGTACATCTCCCACTTTACAGAAGATATCTACGAGCAAGTACGTTTTCCCTTGATATAGTTGATTGCAACGTATGCAATTCTAATGGTAGATCATAGTTATTGCAACTGTTGCTGCTGCTGACTGCAGGACCAGAGTTTAGCTTAGACGAGAGGTACGGATGCCTTTGCGAAAGCAACGGTTGTATCAATTGTGACCCATGTGACATCATTGCAAAGGTAAGATAATTGTTGTATCTTGCGTGGTGAACAGTATCTTACATGGATTTGTTAGGCTCGATATGGACATCATATTCTTCGTCTTTTAGCTGCTCGTCGGGTCCTGTGCCCCACTTACAACCTTGAATTTCTATTATCGACCAGAGGAGATCCAGCCAACACAATCTTCCGTTTAACGGTTAAAATACTTGAAGCTCTCGCTGCTAATTATCAGTGTCGAACGCAAATGCTACGCAGATCCGCGAAGTTGGACTGGATGTGGCTGCCACCTTTGATAAAGAACTCTATGCTTGCAGATGCACAAGTCTGTAATGGAGACGATGATAATTTTCATGATGTATCCAGTCTGGAGATGCTACCTGCGCATACAATTCAACTACTGGGTCACTTAAGCGCCTCAAAAGGTTATTAATTTGCTGTGCCTATTCTTATTTAACTTACTTACTGTTAACTGAATATCGTATTGTTTTCGGGAGCAGAAGTAGCACAGAGACTAACGACCGAGAAACCATTCATATCCATGCTCTTCTCTCGCATTACACCGATGTACGTGCAAATTGCAGCTGTAACTGTGCATTGATGCTGATATCAAACGATTGTGCACGTATTTATTTACAATAAAGGAGTGACTTCTTCGCTTCAAGTGTAGAAATCCGTCGGGCGTCGGCATTTACTCTGGCAAGGCTAGCTGAATACCCTTTGATTGTCCGGGCTCCGTTTTTCCAGGAGAAAATGGCATTATTATCGCATAGCGGAGAAATTGATGATGTCGTACAGGCAAACAAATTAATTCTTGCCAGGAACAGAACGCTATTGACGCCGGGTTTGCAAGGGAGAAGTGTGGACGAAGGAACTCTATCTTCACTAGCTCATTTATTAATATCCAAAGTGGACAACGCGATCGAAGTGGGGGTTCTTGCGGCTGACGTACTAGCAGGGCTGATTTTCTATCGGATAAATGAGAGCGAGCGAAAACGTACTCGTTCGCTGTTATGGCGGTATACTCATGCTATGGGTCCAGACAAGGATACTGAGGATTTTAAGCATTCATCTTCCAAACGTCTTACGGCGTACTTGCATAACTGGATTAAGCCTTTGCTACAAAAGCTCAGGCAGTCAAGCTTTGGTGCGTTTGACGAAGAATATGCACAAATGTTGAATGACGAACTTGTTCATACATGCAAACATTTGGAAGAACCCTCGGTAGGTGAACTCCTGCACGTATTGGTGTCACTTCATCTCCCTATGACTGACAATGTTGAAGAAGTGATAAGCAACAATAATCCGAGGTATGACAATGCAGAAGTCGACTTGGACGTAATCAAGTCCTACAAGCACGAAAGACTGCGACAATTGAGACCTCGGAGTCTTCAATACGTTTTCAAAGCGCCAGACCGTTCCACTCGTGAGTCAAATGACAACAGTTTTCGTGGGTCAGCCCATTTGTGGATATTCTTACGAAAACTTTGGGAACAGGCGAATTATGAACTAACGCAAAACAGTGAACAAATGCAATCGATTATATCGCAAGTGGTGGATATTGTTGCAACCCGGCTACCCGGTATCTTTATGAGTTGGAAGAGAAGAGGTGTTGTCAGACATTCTTCGGTTGTTTTTGACAGACGAAAGTGCTTTCTTGACTTCGTAAGGGCGGTTGGGGCGTTAAATCCCACTTTGTTAAGTTCAATTGATGTGAAATCTATCGTGGATGCTGTAATAATTAACGGGACAGATGCTCCACTAACAATGGGAAGGGAGTATTTACTACTTATCGAAGTGTGTAAACACATTCCAACAAAGCTTGCCTTAATCATGGAACACTTTCAACTTAACAGTGCGAGCAATCACGGCAGTAACAGTGTTCCAAGTGATACTTTTCGTTTCTTTTGGAATCCAGTTCAATTAAAGCTACAACCAGTAACTTTTACAATGAGTTTTAAGATCAAGACAACAATCACGGCAGTAACAGTGTTCCAAGTGATACTTTTCGTTTCTTTTGGAGTCCAGTTCAATTAAAGCTACAACCAGTAACATTTACAATGAGTTTTAAGATCAAGACAACCATGTTAACTCCCTCCGAAGCTGATCTAGCGACGATTTTTGGGGTTGATCTTCTTAGGTTACTCTCATCGCATGCCCCTGTTGCTATACAATGGTATGTTCAGTGTCATGGTGACACACAATTATTGAATATGATGCTACTGGCATCGAAAGTGTCAGCACTTCAAATGCAGCATTTTCTGGCCCGGTCATTTTTGTCCAATTTGCTGTGGCTGACGGATCAGCTTCTCCAGAATGACCAAACGAAGTATCTTGGTATGTTTGTGTCGGATCCCCGCTACTTACGATGTATCGTAGATCTTATCTACGCTCCAGCTCACGAAGTCCAAACAAGTGCAATTAAACTTTTGCAAAATTTAGCACAGCAACCGCGGCTTTTTGGGATGCTCTCTCGGCTGGATAATTTGGTAAATCCCATCTCAACTTCGAGTACTACCGGGGTTTCCTATGTGGGGGAAATGCTGACAATGCACAAACTCACACCACCGTTATCACAAGATTGCGTCGTATTACTGGCGCATCTTTTGTTTGTTCCTTTTTTCACTGACCTCAGTACCGCGGAATTGGTAAAACTATCACTAGGTTTCAGACCGTGCACCCAGCCTGAGCCAGATTGCTGGATGATCTTGATGAATGACTATCGATTTAGCGTCATTCCAGAATGGATGATTGTAGGGAGCAACACTACCATCGAATTATTTCCATCTGCAGCGAACCGTATTCAGAAACGGTTTGAATCATCACTTGGAGTTCATACAGATCAGACTATCATTTTTATGTATTCTATCGACAAGGAAACATATATGAATCATACCTCATCGATCACACGACGACGTGTAGCTACGCGGCTGGATAATTTACTTCAAGCACATATCGATGATTCGACATTGTATCGTGGCTCTGTGCGAGCTCGAAATGGACTTGTTATGCGGTTGGGTAGACTTCTAGTAGAAGATCGAGCTGAAATAATTCGTCGTGTGGCCTATACTAAGCGTGTTTCTGAGCGTGGCCTGTTCAAACAAATGCGGACTCGCCAAATGTCAGATTTGTTGCTGTTGCTCCAAGAAGCGCCTTTGTTTGAGGGAATCCAGCGAGATTTGCTAGCGAACTTAGCATTCCGCCTAGGCAACCCTGTTGAATTTGTGGTAGATGAAACTTCGACGATCAAGAATCTGCCGTTGATGGTTCTATACGATGAAGACGTCGAATTTGAAATGCATCTACCAAACAGTCAAGACGAACTCCGCGGAATTGTATCAAGAGGAGGGTTGCTTGGGTTTCCACCTTGGCTGAATACAGCATCCCCACCAAATGGCAGTTCCATCACTGTGGTGGGCAAATGTGGCTTACTAGGAACAATCATATCATTTGAAGCGTTGGAAGCAGAGCTACCACAAACCATTTTGAACATAGTGAACGACCGCCTTCATCATGCCTACGGAGTTGGTGATCATCAAAGCATTTCGTATTTGATGGGGCACGCTACGTCACAGTCCCCAAAGGTAGGAAAGCGGTACCTGCAGAGCTCTGCTTCGTCTCTGATTGCACAGTTAATCACCGCCGATGTTTTTGTTGAAAGCCTGTTAAGTGATGCTTGGGCTATTGGAGTCATTGTGGATGTCGCACATGCTGCATTATCCGCTGATGTTGTCCCCAAAGGTAGGAAAGCGGTACCTGCAGAGCTCTGCTTCGTCTCTTATTGCACAGCTAATCACCGCCGATGTTTTCGTTGAAAGCCTGCTAAGTGATGCTTGGGCTATTGGAGTCATTGTGGATGTTGCACATGCTGCATTATCCGCTGATGTCGTATTTGACGCGCTGAATGTAATTGCAGCGATAACTGCCACGGAGGCTTACGCTAAACGTTTCTGTGTAAAACTGATAACTGTATGGGGTGATGGAACAGCAAAGGAGCCTACATCATCAAACCTATTGCGTTCAGTTGCTTTATTTGTAAATCGCTTCAAACTGCGATTGTGGCAAAACCATACACAGATCTTGGAAAAGTTTTTCCTTATTCAGTCTAACTTCGCTACGCACCTATCTGTCTTTTGGTTACACCTCGAGGAAATGTGGCCTCCTGAGTATTTACGTACTTGTTTAGCACTGTTACGGTCAGAGCAAACCCAAACTGCTGAGGTGATTGGATATCACCTGTGTAGCGCTATCCATCATCGTGAGGATTATTTGTTGCTATGTGGGCATAGCTTGGATTTGAACTTGGTTGTAGCACATGCGCTTGTGCGAACTACTGCAAGCAGTGAAAAAGTTATCGGCATATTTCAGTTGTTTGATGTACTCTGCTCGGACGAATCACTTTGTGAACTAGTTTGGGATAGAGTGATTAACTCTTTGGATGTAGTTGAAGGAGTGATGAATTTTGTGGCGTCAGCAATTAATTACTGTATTGACTCACGCAATACCGGAGATCTTGAAGTCTACTGTAAGTTTCTTTACAGAATCTGCGCTACTGGTATCAATGTGCAGTTGGAATTAAGATTTCGTCACACGATTCAAAATCGGTTTGGTATTCTATCAAACATTCTCCAGAGGCTACACGAAGTCCCAGAACGACACACGGTACGTCGCTTAGCAACAAATTAGAATCATTTCCAGTTCGCATGAGGTAAAGGTACACTTACAATTGGCGTTTATATGTATAGATATATGCGGTCCTACGTTGTATTGGAAGCATCTGTAATGATGTGCCTTCTAATTGCAGCTTATTAACGACGAAGACTCTCGGTTCTGATGATAGAGATGACCTGCGTTTCTCGGCTTGTGTCTTAAAGTCAGTGAATGACATGGAGGACGACCTAAGAAATGATATTGTTGTGGATGCTTTAGTTGTCGAAGCTGTTTTTTCGTGCGTTGATGCGATCACTTCCATGGACAATTGCACGGAAGGTTTCGAGTATAATCGCCTTGTGTCAATAGCTCTGCGGATTGTGCAAATACTTACTTCGTCATCCCAAAAACTAAATGATGAGACCGTTACAGCTTTGCTGTCTGTGGTGAAGTTTCTGTTTCATTCAACGACCTGTATTGATGAAAATTTTATAAAGATATTTGATGACGAAAGAGTATCGATTGTTATTGTTGGATACGAACGCGTGTCGGAAAAATATTCTAAAGCTAACGATGACATACAGTTGGTACGACTACTGGAAATTTATGCAGCAGTCTTGGATGTCTTACTATCTTCGTCATCATTTCGTGACGTATTGTGGACGACTCGTTTCAATGAAGTTAGGTCTTGCACTTCATTTGTCGCTACGCTATTTGAATGGATGATGTTAAATCCATCTAGAAGTCCAACAATAAGTACACTCCACCCCAATCGCACCTCCAAACGGGACCGATTGATCACGGTTGTTAACAAGATGCAGACTGCCACCTGGTCCATGGCGGTAAAACTGGCCGAACATGTGTATATCGGCGAAATAATCAGTCTTCACCCTAACGTTTCGGATGTGATTGATCACGTTTTCTCAACCTTAGAAATGGAAAGTGGTGATATTGACTTAGAACGTGCTGATCAATGGATGAAATTCTTGTGTTTTATTTCAGAACTATGGAATAAACAAACAAATGGGTTGCTGCATTCTGAACAGCACTTGAGTGCAATAAACACATTTGTAGCAAAAGTTCACATCTCAACGCTCCTAAAAGCTTGTGATATGATTCAAGCACACAGAGATTCTTTTGTTTGCTTTGCTTTTCGTTTCCTGTGGCTACTAGTAAAACTAGAGATTGCCGCTGAAAAAACGTTGACTGTTGCGAGTACGCCGGACAATGAATGGAATCTACTGGTACCTCTGACCACAAATATTTTACAGTCACAAAACGTGGCAAGACGCACAAAATGCAACGCACTCGGTTTGCTGGCAGAGCTGGTGTCTGGCGGAACAGACTTAATTTCATGCACGAAAGAATTTAAATATCTTGTTCATGCAGCACTAGCCGTGTGCAACGATAATTCTCTACCCAGGAAGACCGTCCAACTACTTGCACCTCATGTCACGGATGGCTGTTTGTCGTCAAAACAATGGGCAAATGCTGGCGAAAATTCATTGGGAGAAAACGTACTGAAATTTGCACTTGCTCAGCAATGCCAGAAATTTGTTCTGGGTCTGTATGGAAAACCTGAAGTTCGCAGAACAATTTTAAATTTCGATTTCTTTCATCCGCTGATGCGCCGGACACTTTTTCATGATGCTGTCGCCGTATTGAGCGTGAGAATGGAAAATTATCATTGGGTTAGAGCACAAATCGATGCCCTTCAGCTGTTATCAGAAACCTTACAGGGCACATCAAAGCAAACAGAAGATCAAGCTGTGACAGTGTTTCAGGATGCATTGAAATCGTATCGTCAAATTGCTCGCCGAGAGCATTTTTTTAAGCACTGTATTAACTTGCTTGCTGAACCACAGACACTTGAATTTCAATGCACCATCATAAAAGCTCTGACAGCATACGTAAGTCAAAATATTGGAGCAAGTTACGAGGTTGCTGCTCTACGTGAACAGAACCAAGGAGACTTGATGAAAATTTTAATAACCAGTATCGTACCAGAGGACATATGCAATGACTTCGAACCTCCAAATTTTTCAGTAATTTCCCTGAGGCTGTTTAACGCAATTATCGAATTCTCATACGTCAACGCAAAATATGGTACGCGTCCTGAGTTTTGGAAACGATTTCGAGAATTTCGACAAGTTGCGTCAGTGAAACAAAAGTTAATGAGTTGTGATGTTCTCCAATCGATCTATTTTATCTTCCGTTTGACAGGCAACTCAGAGAGTGGAATCAACCACTATATCATTGAAGAGAGTTGGGAATTGGCTGCTACAGTTTTGCTACACCCGCTGATTACTGCACAAGTCGGGAGGTTGAAGTACATTCTGGATATACTATGTTTCGCAACTAAAAGTGAGGAGCTGCAAACGACCATATCATGTGAGTGGGACAAAAGGGGAAAACGCATCATACTCGGCTTGGTTAACCTGGTTGACGACGGTTTTACCTCCGATCAAGGCGTTCCCAAGGAAATTGCAACTTTATCGATGGAGATATTAACTGAGTTGTCTTTTCACGACGAGTTGTCAAAATATATAAGCAACGATTCAGATATCATCACAGCATTATTGAACAACATTACGTATCCGTGGAACAAATACCAAGTTAAACTACTCCAAAATCTTCTTACTTGTGAATCTATGGATCTGAATACATCATACCTGTCTGACCTGATCATGAATCAAATTAGCCGTCTTTTGACGCTTGATCGTGAGCATCGCTTTAATCTCTTGGCAATTTTCCCATACATGATAAAGAGTGTCGATGATTTTGCTATGGAGAGCGACTTGACCGAGGCATTGCTGTGCATTGCGGACGAATTGACAGCTAACGTTGACCCTGCCAACGTTAATAAATACTATTTACTGATCGCGACAAACGCATTGGTAAGTATCTTGGAAGTTTGCCACGTACTTGATATTCCGAAAGACATTCTACAGCGGTTGGACAAGGAATTGCGCAGACAATTACTTCACATCTTTCGTGTCTCAAACGCTGAGGAATTGCAAAATTTTTCAGAAAATAGCGAACCACAAGAGATCATCGCGGCTTTATCATCACAGCCATCTACACTTGAATTGCTGATTCTTTCTAGCCTCATGAAGCTTTCTCCTGGCAATTTAGCGTTAGGGGAACAACATAAGATGAAATACTTTTCGTGGTGGATAGCTTCGAGTATTTGTCGCCATGACAATGTAAAGTCTAACGATTACATGCTCCAACTAAGTTCGCTAGTTTTTAGCTTCTTTCAACCCAGTGAACATGCTACATCATTTAGCTCTGTTGCTGCATTCCGGCCGTATTGGCGCGTTTTGACGAGGATGTTTGTCAGTGAGGGTGTTCACATTAACATCTCAAAATTGATGCTCCAACTTATTCGCGGCCCAACATGCCATGAATTTCGTCGCTTTATATCCGATACCTACAAGTTAGACTTGATCGAAGCTCTTTGGTGGGAAATATCTGCAGTGGACTATGAAATAAAGGATGAAAATGATGAACTGCGCGAGCTATGGTACTCGATTCTGAATGAATTATGCTATAATAGGGACAACGCTTTAGCAATCATGGCGAGGGATTTCTTGGAAGACTTTATTGGTCTCGAGTGTCATCCATATGATGACGATGCGGAACAATCTATTGGAACTACATGTACAAAACTCATTTGTTTGATTGCTACTGTGTTTCGAGCAACAAATCCCTTCGACCAATTAAAGTTTTTCCGCAAACATCCGCCAACGATGGAGGTTCTTGCGAAGATCTGTGTTGGCACTATCAACATTATCATTGGCATGAACGAATCAAAATGGAATGCCACGGAAATTTTATACGCGCTTACTGTACACGAGCAAACCTTGATTACTGTTTGGAAAGTAATTGGCCTATCTCCTAACCGACTTCATGCAGTATCGGAACTGCTTCTGCAATGTGAAGATAATATTGCTGATCTTATATTAGTCCTGACATTGGTTCTTAGAGTCTGTGAAGCGGATAGGAGTATTACTATTCTCATTCGAGCACGCAACGCTCTAGATTCCTGGTCAATGGTTAATGTTCTTCAACAAGTATTCCAGCAATGCATTGGTGACACTATGCGCTCATCAACATCACGAAATAGCAATATCCGTCCTGTAGTACTGACGACAAATAGTCCTGCAGATTTTCTCCCGTATCATTTACAGACGAAACTTCACAAACAAGCAACAGTGTTGACATTACAACTTGTACATCACTGCATTATAGATGACACATTTGCTCAGTCATTGGAAACTGAGTTCGAATTAGTACGGAGCCTCCTATCGTGTCTAGCTATGTCAAGTTGGAACATCGCAAGTACCGCAGCAGTCGTTCTGTGCACTTTACTTCGCCGCAGAAATGATACTGTTGAAGATTTTACTGCTGGTATACCACGGTATATGTGTGATCAGGGCGTCTTCAGACACCTTGAATTTTTCTCAGCTTTTGATGCACACGATATGATCGATGTAACACCCCTCACTCTGTTCCCTTCTTGGTTCGTGTTATTGGTGCGCTGGTTACGGTTTTATTCCATGGATTTGACGTTGCTTAGTGAATTACAAAACGTTGAACAATTTGCTGGCAAACGAAACGAGGGAATGAAGTCACTCAGTGAAGCAACAGAACCTATACCTCGTGAAATCCACGAAAACTTAGTCGTAAGCATACTTGATCTGCTGCTATACCTTGTGTCAAACTTTCACACTGTCATTTACAGAATTGATAATGGTGAAACGGAAGAAATGGAGCATTTACATTTACTACAATCGCTCTTAGCTCTTTGCCAACGTCAATCTCCAAGAACTTCCGATTTGGCATGGAATTCTGATGATGATGTTTGCATTGTTTCGAGCAGTCTAATTCGTAGCAGAGCGCTCGAGCTAGTACAATTACTGTGTTCGCTTGATTTGCCACACACCTCATCAGTGGAAGTGTTCACAAATCCCCAGCAGATGCAGATTTTGATGATGATTGTTGAGAGATCAACTTCTGGTATCGAACAGAATGCTGCCGCACAGTTAATGGAAGCTCTTGCGCTTCGAGACACTGTTAAGAATGTGCTGATTCGGAACACATCATTACTTTTCCGCTTGGGCGTATGGCTTGAAGTCGGCTCCTTAAGACTTCTAGCTGCCGCTATAATTCAGCGACTAGCTACTCCATCGAGCGACGGTATCCAAACGACAAATCAGGTCGTATTTAACTTTGCGCCAAGCGTTCAACAACAACTAGCCCAATTTCTTTTTGTTGGAGAGCACCAAAGCGAAAGTCGTCGTGACCTATCCGAGAAGAGCTCACTTTTCCTACATGACATTCGCAGAATACACATCGAACTGATTCAAGGAGATAACTCAAAACGTTCACCACGATCAGCTTTTACGAGCGATGAGCACTCGATTTATCTAAAATTTGAAATTCTTGGTCAAAACGGAGTAATCCTTCGCGCTTTCGAATATCACGCGAGATTGAGTAATGGCGAAGGATCGAGCCACCATCAATTCCTTATGGAGCCAACCGCAACCCATATTCGTTGCACCATGGTAACCTACAGAATTGGCGATAACCTGGACCCAACCGAAATCAAATTTGAGCTTTCTAACGGATTTAAGTCTTCTGTCCGTCGCAGTAGTTCCATAGCACTACGTATTTTGGAACTACCACTGTCAAACGATAACACCATGACAGCGAGTGGCGTTCTACCAAGATTACTAAGACAAGCAAACAATTCTCTGACTAGTGAGTTTTTCGAAGCACTGTTGGGTATTATTGCTGAATTTTGCAAGGATTTCGACATTTTTTGCGATCCCGTGGTGGATCTTCCTTCCGAGATTTTGATCGTACTTGCCACATCGGTGGAGTTTTCTTCTGAAGGAGAAATGGATGTTACATGTATGGAAAATTTGACGGTTTGGTTTTCAAATAATCCAACAGTGAGCACTTTAAAATCTAGTATCCCTCCTGTGCTTCGTCTCATTCAGGGACTTCGACAGCTATCATGTGTTAGCAATTTCGTTGAAGCATCTCCGAATGCCTTGGATAGCTTTACCCCAGACGCTATACAGTTTGCATTTTTGGAAAAGCTTGTGGAGGTAATTGGTTCTGTTGAATCTCGCGATTTAACTGCGAATACATTGAACACATTGTTCATCGAGAATTCGGATATCTTGCTCTACTTGTGTGCTCAGTTCAACCCAGATCAAATCTCGGAAACTACTTTTCTATCGCTATTAGCGATTTCAATTCGCACGAATGCTTTACATTGTCAAACCTTTCTTACGTCTATTGGTGACACGCTGCTTCGATCTGTATTTGATGTCGGTATTAACAAATGCGCTGGGCGTTCCGAGCACCAACAAGTTCGTCTACTTTACTTCGCATCGTTAGTAACTGTGCGATTAACGCGTTGTCCATCGGAAACTACTTTTCTATCGCTATTAGCGATTTCAATTCGCACGAATACTTTACATTGTCAAACCTTTCTTACGTCGATTGGTGACACGCTACTTCGATCTGTATTTGATGTCGGTATTGAAAAATGCGCTGGGCGTTCCGAGCACCAACAAGTTCGTCTACTTTTCTTCGCATCATTAGTAACTGTGCGATTAACGCGTTGTCCTGTTGCCAGACATGAAGTGTCAAAGCGTAGGCATGGCCTGGTGCTTTTCTCTCGAGTATCTTACGAATTATTCGCCCGACATTCATGGTTGGAGGGGTTTCCTACAGAAATTGCAGAGAATCTAATACTTAGTTGTGGATTTTTGTGTGATGGACTGTTGAAATTTGTAGCAGTAGATGTAAACACGCGAGAAGAAGAACACTACGCCTCATATTTTACGAATTCCAAGGTACCCGATAACGCCCTGACAATTGTAGAAACTCTGATGATGTTCCTTGGGAGACCGACAAATAATAACAGTGATATTATTGGTGGCACATATGAGGGTGAAATTCTGTACAGTAGCTACGAACGTCTGGCGGCGACAATACTAGAGGCTTTAGTGGAAAAATTACCCTCTCGAACGGAATTCGAAAAGCAAGTGCTGCAATTGCTAGAAAGACGGTGGAGCAAAATGGATTCTACCTTCACGAAACTCTTCCAAGAGCAGTGTCTTGCTGGGATAAGGAAATGTATCGGATTAACTCGGTATGACTTTCACAGCGAACTCAACACAATTAGGCTTACGTACTATTCCGCCATCAGAGCAGGTGTTAGGACCGGTATCATTCCGGCTCAATGTAGTGGAGATTTTCAGCGTTTCGACCAAGAGTACCTCTTACCAACTCAAAGTTCACAATGGCAACTTGGTGGAAACGAGCAACTCCACCGTAAACAGTCGACTATGTGGCAAAGTGATAGTCATCTGAATCCGTCGTCGAGCAAATATTTGCTAGCTGAAGATGATTCAGAACTTCGGGATCTGATATTATTTTCCAACGAGCACGCAGAATTACAGCGGGTTCTGATAGTAAACCGCAAAAAAGCTTTGATGACTGCGATCCGAGTTGCTACCCAAAATGCCCAAGTGCTTATGGCTTTTCACGCCATGACAAGTATCGCCTTCGATTTTTATGTCGACACAGCGACAAAATTATACAACCAGAAAAGAATAAGTAAAGGTAGAAGCCGAATTTCTACTATTACCAAACTCGATAGCACCGAGCAGACAATCTATTTGGAATGGCTTCTCCTCTTGGAACAACTAGCTGGAGTGCTCTGTTCTGGGCTAGACGAGCTGGATGCAACTTATTATGTGGAAATTGCGCAGCAATTCCGTTCGCTTATCTTAGACTTGCCAGTGTTTCTGCGCAAAATGCAGCGTTTGGGAACACATTCGCGACAACAGGCTTTGATGCTTTTCCTCGACAACCTCCATCGACTTTTGAAGCGTGCCACAAATCGAAACGAGCTGAGAGTGGTTGCAGCCAATGGATCTGCAATTGTAGATCAAACAAAACCTATTCGACAGCGTCTTCGCAGTCTAGATGAACGTATTTCCACGTCACTCGGTATTTTGTTGGATTCACAAGAAGGTATGAGAAATTTCTCGAAAATGCTGATCGCCATGCAGTACATGTGGCGCTGTATTATGGGATCTACCTCGCTAGAGAATTCATTGTCTAGCTTCAGAGAGACGAGCAGTCTATTTAATAAAATCAAGCAGAAGATAGGGCGATTTTTCCAGATCGTACGGCACCCAGCAGCGATGTTAAAAGGGTGCCACAAGAACCGAAGCCCACATGAATTTGATGGTCCATCGACGTTTCAAAGCACCCAGGTGGTGATAGATTCGTCAAATGCTGACGGATCATCTCAAACAACAAGTGAACATGATCAGATTGGTGACACCGGAAGGAAGTCCAATCTGTTGAGATCACCGTTTCCATTTACCTCACTGGAGTTGCTTTTGGATCATTTCGAGTGGGAATCTATGGCGGCAAAGCGGATCAAGCAACTTCTGCACTCCTCTAAGAAAAAGGAGTCGATACTTGCAGTTTTAAAGTCAGGCTTTGGTATCGGAGAAGAAGATGTGGAAAAATTGTCGGTAATTGAACTGGCAGAACACTTTCACGGTCTTGAAAATACAAGAAAACTATCCGACGTAATTGATCAACTCCACCAATTGACACTAGAAGATGAAGATCTACCATTTTCACATTTACCTTTTGCCGTGCACGATAAAGCGGAAATGAGTTTATGGCGGTTGATGGTGCGTCCGGTACAACGAATACGGCTTTTTCACCTGTATTATCAAACGCAACGGTTTGTGCTTAGCGATTCGACAAAGCGTCGAATTATGCTAGAGGGATATGGTCAAATCTCACCACAACGTCCCATTAAGCCACGCGATGAGTTTTTTAGTGAGTCAGATAGCTCAAGGAAACTGGTACCAAAGTCTCAAGGAGTTTCAATGGTCACTAGATTCTTGAATTCATTGAAAAGTGATAAACGAGTTGGTTCTGACCGACCCATGCACGAAGAGAATCCACCTCAACTCTCTGGATCAATGAATGGGCCATGGACATCTTCGAAGATAGTGATATCACAATCTACACTTCGAGTATGTGATGGGATATTTAATCCTGATCCTTTTTCTGATGGGGCCGCAATGATTCGTCTCCGGAAGAAGTTTGCCGCTCAAATAACTAGACGAAAGAGCACAAACTTGACAAGGTTTCGAGCACAGTCGAGTCGATCTGCTAGATATCGCTACGACGAGCAGGACGGGATAGTCGGTAGACTACGCCATTGGATTCTATCCCTGGGAGCTCAAGCGATTTTGGTAGTTGCGTTTTGGCGTCAAGAAGAGCTACAAACGGACCTGAACGACCCAGTAATGGCTCGTGCATTTGATAGCCCTCG